>VWZN01019079.1:190986-201913 GCA_013396955.1 Regulus satrapa
AACCAACCAAAAAAAAAAAAAAAAAACAAAAAAAACCAAAAAACAAAACAAAATCAGAACAGTCCTTGAGAGTAACCTCTTTAGGCCATTTGTATAAACCAAAGCACCCCAAGACTATTCATGGGTAACTGTTAGAAGCTGAGTAATTCTGAATGCTTGTTCTAGATTATTATCCATAAAGCAAGTTTCCTAATTTCCCTTTTCAATATGTATTATACGTTCTTTAGGGCAGAAGCTGTTGTTTCCTATATCTTCACATAAGTTTCTCTGAGCAGTCTCCTAATATTAGTGTAGACTAGTACATAAACTCACAAGTATATATATTTCAAAACAATTGTTTTGTTCCAGTGCTCCCACAGTATTCAAGAGAAATTTGAAACAATACTTTCTATAGCATTTAACAATAAAAAAAGGCTTCTTTGTCTTTGCCTCTGAGACCTTAAAAAAAAAAAAAGTCTCCTTTTTTGTGGATTGGCATCAGTTAGATAAAACCCCACTTTTTTTAGGGATGGACTCCTCTGCTTTGCTCTGGCTGATCTCTCATTACCAGCTCCTAAAGATCTCACACCAGAGGCAAGATGTCTTTGTGGATACATTGAATCCTAGGATAAAAAGAAGAGCTCTTTAAAAGTAAGGAAGAAAAGCACACAAACCCCCTTTTGTCTGAATCATGTTTGATAACAGACTTCCTTGGTGAGCAAAATATTAGCAAAAAATGAGGGCAAACCAAGAGGAAAGAGCTCTGTCCAGATGAGACAGTGCAGGAAAGGTTGCATTTATCAGGGGGTGAGATTTCAAAGCATTTTTGAGATTTTCATGGTGAAGTTTTTCTGAAAAGCAATTAGAAAGGTGATACTATAGGAGACTTTTGCTGCCTTATATTTCTTTTTCTATTTTTGTGCTATAATAAGATAGCCTCAAATAAATTTATAGGCAATGAATGGGAATAATAATAATAATAAATGGCTTGTTTTGATGCTGCATTGACATCTTCTTAAACTGTCCACAGAAATGTGTGGGACTCTTTTGCTTGGATATTGCAACAGAGTACATGAAAAAAAAAAAAGTTTTTGGGGTTGTATTAAAAATCTAAACTGATTGTTATGGGTGAAAAGCACTGAAGTTTTTCAAAGCATTAAAAAAGAAAAGCATATTGATACTTCTGAAGAAATTACAGAGGTGTATAAACCACCAATCCCTTCTAAAATCCACACTGCATTGAAAAAGCAGCAAGATAAAAAAGGCTTAGGCACAACATCACTCCATGAGGACTTGATGCCAGCTCCAGCTGTTGAAGATGGAAAAGGAGTGAATTACCTGGGATTTTTCTTCTCATGTGCAATTTCCATATCCAAACTAAAAACAGGGAGGGAGAGTGAGGGGAACAAAGGCAACAGTAAGAATTTTGTCTGAGGCCAGGTCAACACTTGCCCTGGATAATGGTTGATGCCTGAATTGCTTGGAGAGGGTTCCCTTCCAGCACGGGCTGGTTTTCATCATGGTGATAAAGGAAAACATTTTGCACAATAACCATTGAGCCCCTTGTTATGACTTGAAAGCTGCACAACTGTTTTTTATTCCAGAAGAATAGGACTGAAAAATCATCTTAAGAACATGACAATCCTTTGATATTGCATACATTACTTTCAGTAATGTGTATAATAACACACGAAGCCAGGGTGGGAAGACATTGTACCCCTTTTAGTATGAAACTTAAACCTGTGAATAAAGCTTGTTTAGCATAACTACATAGAATTTCCTTGACTGGGTTTGTTTTGGCTCCTCCACTGTCACAGATGTTCATTATTACAGAAAGAAAACACCGTAAACTCAGTAGAGACTCTAAAGGAGGAAAGGGGGAAATCTGAATAAAATCTGAAGGGTTTTTTGTTGTATGTGACCTGATCATCAGCTCTAGAAAGCGTGTGAGCAACCTGCTGGGATCTGGTTTCCTCTGGGGAAAGCAGTGACGTAAATCCACTTACCCCTCATAGGAGCTGTGGAGATTATGGAGTGATTTGGCTGAGGGTCAAATGAAAGGGAACACAAGAACATGAAGGGAAAAAAAAAAAAAGACTTTCAAAGGTTGTTTTCAGGTTTGAGGGAGATAAGATGGGGTTTGTGGCTCTTTTATCACTTTCTCATGCCAGGGTACCTCAGATGTGCCTGGAGGAATTTGGCCCTCGCGGTTGCAGTCGCTGAATTCACACGGGAATTTTAGCTGACCTTGTCAGCTCTGGGAGCAGCGCCTTAGACAGTGCAGAGACCCTTCCTGGGCTTTGAGAGCTCTATTAATAGATCTGTGGCACCCAGCCCAACTCCAGGGCTGGAGGTGTGAGCCTTTTCACTCCTCTAAGGTTTTGCTTGCATGCCTTAGCACTGTACAAAGCCGCTTTGCATCTCGAGATAAGGAAAGCAAAATCCCCGCTCTCTAACAGCATCTGGCTCTGCTTTTACCTCAGCAAGTTTTTCATGAGTTCCACAGCATTTTTATGCTCAGGGCTTCCTTTCCAAAATGTTCTAGTGGTGCTGGAATTTAAAAATTAAATTGTAAACCAGTTTTATGAATTCTCTCAGTGTTGCATGGGTGTGCTTACATGGATGTCTTACTAGGACTGCTCTGCTTTCAATCCGTTGTGCATCATCAGGGCATTTTCTTGCTAATTGGCATTTTCAGTCTAAATAGACCTGTTACTCTTTAGAAATTAGAAGGACTGGATTTTTCATTCAGTCCTGTAGCTGCATTGCTGAGTGATCCCTCTCAAAATCAGCTGTTGCTTTGGTAGTTCAGAGAAGAAAAATCCTGTCCCACGTAGATTTAAATGCATGCAACAGACACAGAATCCCTTTATTCTGTAGGAAAAAACAGCTCTTCCAGTTCAATTCCCATCTAATTTACCTCTAGCTCATGGCCTAATGTCATTTAGCTTACTAACAGAGCAAGGAAAAATGCTTTAGCTGTAAAATGGGTCATAAGCACTTTATGTCCTCAAGGATTTTGAGAAAGGGAAAGAAAAATAAAATCATGTTGTGAAGGAAAGACAACTATTTCCCAGAAAAACATGGAAACCTACTTCTATTAGTAATAATGCTTCCTTTGAAAACACGCTTTCTTTTCTTTGGAAGGCAAACAGAATGAAGCCTGAAATCAGGGCAAAGGTCATAAAAAGGATTCAGCCATAAAAGGAGATATATGTATTAGCAAGTGACTTCTTCACGCAGCAGGGAAGTTTGAAATAATGCCTAGAAGTTGCTAGCATTAAGGAAAATTATTCCATAACTTCATTATTTTATCGTTTCATTCCTTTGGCATATCGAAATTTACCTAGTGATTTTTATGTTCTGCTAATATCTTTGTTATGGTTTAATTGAATTCTTTATCATGTTTCAATCAGAACATAGTCATGCAGATTTTCATTTTGGTATGGTGTTAGAAGGAAAAATTCTTTGAACTTGAGAAGTTCATATCTAGCAGACCTCAGAAATTCTTTGGACTTGTTGGTGAAGAGAAAGAGAAGGTAAATATGTGAGGGCAGAGGTCGTACAGCAACCAGAAGGATGAAAGAAAGAATAGAATAACTCTGTTCCTTGACAGAAGAGAATTGGAAGAACCCACAAATCACAAAATTGTTTTTTATTCAAATGGAAAAAAAAAATGGGTGCTTGGTTGGTTTGTGATATGGCTGCAGTTCTGGAAATAGTAAAATTTGCATCCATACATGCAATGCCGTAAGTTTTGGATACTTCTCATAATTATTATTTTGGTTTTGTATAATTTATATCAAAATTATCTCTTCTTCTGGTGACCAGCACAGTGGCTTCACCACAGTGATCATAATGAAAACAATTACATAATTCCCTTCACAGGAATCAAGAAAAATGCAAGAGAAGGAAAGGAAGAGTTCCAGAAGTACATTCCCTAGGGGGTTGCTAGACAATTTGCACAAACTTTTGGCCTTCATTGCTTTGTATTAAAAAAAAAATAAATTAGCAGGTGCAGCAAATTTAAGCTACTAAATCAAAGCAAATGTCCCTCAGCAGGTGGTCGACTTTTGAAAGCATTGAGAACTGGAAGAAGAACAAAACCTTCAATTTTCTATTTAAAAGGTACCTTGGATTAGACATCTAGAAGAAGAATGTGGGAAGCCAAAGGAGTTCTCTCTAATGAAATTTAGAACTCACATGTTAATACTGCCTCTGAAATGTGCCTTAGAGAGTAACCTCCTCCAGCAGTTCTGATTGTATTGGGCATTTTGTAAAGGTACCAAAAAAACCAAACCAAACCAAACCAAACCAAACCAAACCAAACCAAACCAAACCCAACCAAACCAAACCAAACCAAACCAAACCAAACCAAAGAAAAACCCCCAAAAAACAGCCCTAAAAATTATTTCTGTAGCATTTTACACCTCGTTATTAACATAGTGAAGGGAAAGAAGTTCACCAATCCCAGAATGGAACAGACTGGAAGGGACTCAGCGGGGCATCTGCTCGGACAGGGCCATCCCAGGGCACAGGGCACAGCAGTGTCCAGATGTTCTGGAATATCCCCACTGGGATAGACCCCCCACCCTCTCTGGGCTCTGCCCAGGGTAGAAGTTGTGCCTCCTGTGCAGGGGAATTGCTGGGCTCAGTCCCTGCCCATGGCTCTGGTGCCATTGCTGGGTCCTGGAGCAGAGTCTGGCTCTGCTCTGCCCTCCCTATTCTACTATCACATTTCACTAAAAACATGAGTTTAACTCTAACAAACGCGTCTCAATACATCTTTTAGATAATTTAATAACTGTGGTGTTGGAGATTGTGGAGTTTATGCTCCCTCCTCTTAGACTCTAACAAATAACGAACGGAAACTGGTCAACTGTTCTCTTACAGAAGCTGAAAAACACAGCTCATCCAGGGACACCCAGAGACAGGAGGGACACTCAGGGACAACCAGGGACAGGAGGGATGCCCAAGGAGAGACAGGGACACCCAGGGACAGGAGGGACAGCTGGGGACAACCAGGGGACACCCAGGGCCCCTCTGAGCTGGAACTCCTCTCCAGGCTGAGCAGCCCCATCTCCACAGCCCTTTCTGGGTCCAGAGATGCTCCAGGCCCTTCAGCATTCGAGAGAGAATCCTGCGCCAATGGCAGGTCAGCCCATCCCCATCCCTATAGCCCATCCCTATTTATCTATGTGGAAGATAAATATCTGCTATGGGAGATGAGTCAGCCCTGGAGATGCTGCTGCCTTTCTCGTGCTGGAAAGGGGCCTGGAATCAAAAACATCTGGAGTGCACCACAAGGTGTGAGTGAGCCCTCCAGGAGGGGACACAAGGAGGGCCAAACGAGAGGCAGTTTATACTCACAGGAGCATCCTGAGCAAGCAGCAAATCCCAGCTAAGCTAGAATTCCATGGCGTGGGCCACAGCTGCCTGGGAAAGCAACAGTCATTGACCAGACAACACCTACCAGGTCCCCCTGGCTTTTCCACCAGCTCAAGTACAAAAACCATTTTGCTGATGAGAATCCTTGAGAGCATTCAACTGCCTTGCTTATCACTTGTCTCTCCCTTTTCTCCACTGAGGTCTATCAATTTTAAACACTTTTTAAGGACTTAAGACATTTTGAGAGCTGTTTTCTCAGGTTTTCTGAAGAATAAAAGAAAGATTTATAAGAGTCATAACATCACAGATTGTGTGACTTCTGGACACAATTGCATGGATATAATTCATCTGAAGTTAGGGGAGAACTGTTGACATTTATGCCCTCTCCTATTCCAGGTTGATTTTCTACCTTTCTGTCTGTTTTGCTGCTTTTTTGATGTAGGTATTCATTTACTTAACGAAAAAATCATACAATAATGCTAACAATTTTCTATTTAAATGTCCATATTTCTTCACTGAAAACTGCATTTATTGTTGATGTACGCTTGGTATATGCAATGACACATATTTATTCTTGTTTTATATGTTATTCCAGGAGATTCAAATGCATTATGTTCATCATTAGGATTAAATCCTAGGGGTGAAAACATTACATTTTCTGCATGTCAAGCTACAGTCACTGGCAGTAATTCATTAATTTATTTGCAGAAAGAAAAAAACTGGAAAAAGTCAATTAGGACACAAAAGTACATAGAAGAGAAACCTGCAAAACAAGGTGTTACACTCATTTTCCTGGCTATTGTTTCAATGTATTTGAGACGGCATATCAGGGGAGTGCCCTCCTCTTTTGCTTTGTTTTGTTTTTCAATCTCTTTATAAAGATTGATGTATTTTCATGGTAGAGATGGAATCTTGGATAGACTTGTGGGGTTTCTAGACTCCTGCAGGTGTATACTGGTAATTCAATATGCCTTTGTATTGTGGGATGAAAAAGATTTGGCAGCTTAGGGAAGCATAAAACATAGTTTAAAATTCTGGTTGACTGGAGCAGGCTGAAGTAGTAAATGCTGCATTGCACAGCGTGTTGTTCCTGTTCATCCTTGTTTAGCTTTCTTCAGCTGTTAACAGCTCAGGGGAGCATAATAAATTGACCCTATTGCTTGGGCTAATGGATTGTCATTATCTGCTCTCTGTTCAGTTCTTGCTTGGTGTTACCATCCACATTCTTACAGGCTGCCCAGGAAAGTGGTGGAGTTACTGTGTATCACCATTTTTGTCTCATTTATAAAAAACTGCCCTGGCCAGGGCATATGTGAAACACTGCATGAAAGCAACCAGAAGGGAACTGTACTTTTATAAAAACATGTACTGATTTCCATTGTATTTTTTTCCCTTTTTTTAGTACTGCTATGACAAGTTTAAACTGTGTGCTCAGAGTTCTTCCACCCAGAGGCACAAAGGAGTGCAGGGTTTCCTGCGGAGAGCCACACTCACAGCAATTTATCCTCACCTCTTTAAGGCAATATCCATTTATTGTAGATCCTCCCCCAGTCTGGAGAGCCCTTCTGGGCTCCTAGCTTGTAGGAGTTTAATTTTTTAAGCCTCGCATTGATAAAAATCAGAATTATCTGAGTCGGAAAACATTTCATCAGAATTGCTGAGAAGTTGGAGTTCCTGAAAATTGTGTGGCCAGGCCTAGGTCAGTGCCCTGTGATCAGTGCAGTGTTAGGCAACACACAGCTGTTAGTCCAAGGAAATGATGTTCCAATCACTATTTGGGACATGATCACCTATACTACGCTATAATTAGCTTCAAAACCAAACCAAGGCAAAAACTAACAAGCCAACCAAAAAACCTGACCAATTTTAGTGTGTGGGAAATACTTTTAACATTAAATTTACCTCTACTATGATTTGAATTAAAAGCACTGGCTTCTCTGCCGTTTTGGAAACTGTTCCTGTATGAAAGAAATCTCTTTCACTTGTCAGGGAGAAAATTTTGAGAAAATATTGTGACAACTGGAAATATAATTGCTTTCATTTTGTACCATTCTACAGAGTTTTTTCCAGTGCTGGATAGACTTGGCTGTGATAGGGACTGTAGAGGGAATGACAACTTTGTTTCCATAATGCTGGAAGGAGTCAGATGTTCAAAGTTCATTAAAATCTTCTCCTCTCTTTGGAGCTTCACTGTTTTGCAGTGTGGAAGCAGGATTTTGTTCTTAGGCTCTGGAGAACTATTTTTCTTTCTGTTTTACCCTATACTGCTGAATGTTCCATTGCATTGCAACCAGGTGCCTTTGGGGTGAAAGCTCTTGTGTCAGAATAGTCTGGATCAGGCCGGGAAGGATAAACTTTAAAC
The DNA here is from genome assembly GCA_013396955.1 of Regulus satrapa. Taxonomy (NCBI): domain Eukaryota; kingdom Metazoa; phylum Chordata; class Aves; order Passeriformes; family Regulidae; genus Regulus; species Regulus satrapa. The sequence continues at coordinate 198,716 of VWZN01019079.1, forward strand.
AGTTATCCCTGGAGCATAACTTGGAGAACTTGTTCTTCTTCCTGCCTGTCATGGCCCAGCTGTAAAACTTGCTAGATCAGAAGGCAAGAGGAAAATAGGGTAGGGAAAAGGTGGCTCGTTTTTGACTGAGAGCAGTTAAATTCACAACTAGGCAGTGGCCAGCTTATCCTATTTTTAATCAAACCCAGGGCTTCTCCATCCTGGCCTCTGAATGTCTCCTTGGTGCTGCTCCTGAATGGACAGAGGTGCAGGGAGGTGCAGCTCCCAGGTCTTTCTGAGTTGAAGAAAGCAGTGCTGCTGCTGGCAGCCCGGCAGCAGGAGGAGATCTGGAAACTCTGGTCGTTTGTTCCGCTCATTATGCCCAGTTCTTTCCAGTCAGCTGCTTATCCATTAGCTTAGGAAGTACAAGAATCACCTAGAGCTATCCCAGCTTTTTTACTGCACATTTACAACATCCAGCTCCCTCTTGATTTTGTGGCTCTCCTTCCATTTGTCATCTTTCTCATTTAAGGAGAGATCATTTGCCAGCCACTCTGCCAGACAGTGTTCTAGGCAGGGAGGAGTAGCTGCACTGCCCACAAAGTCCTAGACCTCTCCAAGGACTGTGTTAAAAGTAATGATGTGCAATAAATTGGAGGTGCAATAAAAACCTCATGCAGATGTTATTGCGTAGAAGCAAAATGAAAAACATAAAAATGTTAAAAACCCTGAAACTTCACAGGTCTTCAGTATTTTTCTGCAGACACCACTATGGTGCAGTGACACCTTGTGCATCACATTAATATCATTGCTTGTCAAATAAACCAAATCTTTCAGAGAGCTCCTGTGCCATACCTTGAAGTTCTTTTCATCTGAATTCCTTTTTCTCATCATTCAACTTGAATGGAAAAAGGAAAACTCTTCCTCGCCCTGAGGTGACAATCTCAGACCTTTACTTCAGAAAGCACCTATATATGTTCCCAAGCCTGCCTTTATTTCATTAATAAATGAGATTTAAGCATATGTTTAAGCAGATATTTCATAGTGATGGGCTTGTGAACTAGTTTTTAATATCATTGCCTAATATTCAGGATGTGCTGAAGGGCTCTTGTGATCTGAGGACCAGCAAACTGAAGGTGTGAAGGGAACCAGGATGCACAGAAAGGCCTGAATCTGTTGGAATAAGATGGAGGGGAGAGGATGTGGGTACTGGCTGGTACTTTAGGATAGCCTCACCTTGCAATGTGTTGTGCTTACAACTCAGATATGCCATAAATTATTAGTGCTGTCTTGTTTTACTAAACGTGGAGAATATGAAATTCCCCTTGCTTGGCCTGTACTAACCCTTTAGTCATCCTCCTGTATATTTGGAGAATAAAAATCCTCACAGATGGAACATGTAGTATTGGCTGTGGTTTTTCATCCAACAAAGGCTGGAGGAACACAGAGTTCAAATGAATACATGTTTTGTTAAATTTCTGGCAGCTTTGCATGAACAGACTAGAAAGAATGACAGGCTGTGTAAGTCAACATAACAAAATGTGTGTTTCTGGGGATGTACAGTAGTTCTGAAAGTGGGTAACAGTGCCCTAGAGAGAGAAAAAAAGCTGTGTTTTGGGTTGTTTTCTTTCTCTTTGTTGGTTGATATTCTGCTTCCCTTGGTACGTGTTTTATTTGACAGTAGGATGCAGTTTAGGAATATGCTTTATCAATGAAATGATGATGATTCGCGATTTAAATGCTGCCAATGTCTTATAAACAAACATTTCTTGATAATAATATTTTCTGTGATTTTTCTGGGGGTTAAGCAAAGGATTGCAAAAAAGAACATGACCCTAATGTCAATATAATAGTAAAAGCCTAGTCAGTGATCCTAAACTCCTTTAATTTAAAGTATTATCATGATCTTGCAACACTCGAGTTAAATGTTATACTTCAGCACCATATCTTCTTCCACCAACATATAATTTACCCGTCATATATTTCACGGTGATGTGAGCATTTATGTTACTAACAAAGGTTCTGGCCAAAAATAGCATCATCTTTTATCATAAGTAGGAGGAAAAATATTTTTTAAATAGCCTTAAATAAACCAAAAGTGCTACAGAAAGTCTACTTCTAAAACAGAAGTCTGACTGCTTACAGGGAAGAAATATGAAGTAGAGAAAAATGGTTTCTTCTAATATGTCCTTTGTGAATACCAAACTGTAAATTTATATAAATTTCTCTACAGTAGTGGATGGTTTTGAGTTGGAAGGGGCTGTAAAGCTGATCCAGTCCCACCCCGGCCATGGGCAGGGACAACTTCCATGACCCCAGCCTGCTGCAGCCTGGCCTTGGACACTCCCAGGGATGGGGCATCCTCAATTTCTCTGGGCAATCTGTTTTTCCCACCTGAAAAAATTGGTGTCCTTGTGGATCAATTCTCATTCATAAAAGAGGGGCAAGCTACAGCTTTTCCTGTCCTCTGCTATTCCACCAGACTGAACTCTCTGTGTACAATAATCAGCAAAACAGTGAAGTCTGATCTGGTGCCTCCAGTCTGTATAAAAAAAAAAGATAATAATTAAAACCGCTGATGATAAAACTTCTGATGTTGACTCTTGACTTTTTTGGGGTTAATACTGCATTAGTCATTTTTGTGTCTGACTATTTGTCATTGGTTTAAAGCAATACTTCTTGTTTGCTGCAACATTATTCTGAAATGCAGAGAGTCAGGTTTCAATCCCATGAACACTCCTTGGAGGCTACAAAGCACATACTGGTCCTTATTCTCTGATTTGCTGCCAAAATGTAATCATCCGTTGTTTTTCAGTGTTCTGGTGGCTGTTTGGAGTAAAAAAGGAGAATCTGATAGCCCCAAGATCAAATTCACTGTAAGGAAGTCACCTACTGCCCAGAAAAGCTGTAAATCTGTCATATCTAGAATTGCTGTATCCTCTTAAGGGACAGACTGTGATTTACCTTAATCAACAAAACCTAAACCACTGAATGCAACATTTTCCTTTCACTGGGGACTCCTGAGGGTGATCTACTGAAAAAGAAGGTCACACATTCCCACTGGAGTCAAGGAGGCAAATGTGATGCTCACCTGTGAAATGTGGCAGGAATTTCACAGCAGGACTGTAAGAATGCTTAAAATTGCTCTGTCAATGTGACTTTCTGGTGAAAACACCCAGCAAATTCAGGACATCTTTGCTGCATTAGAATAAAAAAAAA
>VWZN01019079.1:203363-238185 GCA_013396955.1 Regulus satrapa
TCCAAAAAAGAAGCTTTTTTCCAAATTCTGTGCTTTATGATGTAGTTGCATGGACAGTTGGTCACACACCTTGCTGCATGAATGCATATCTAAAAAGTTAATGGTATTATTGCATTTTAAAGAGGTAGCACCATTCAATACATAATTTATCCTCATAGTTCAATACACTGATTTATCTGTACAACACATCTGAGAAAATACACTTCAAATGCTTTGAACTCATGAAGGAAGACATCTGGATCCCCTTGTGGCTGCATTACATTCTACATTGTTTCCATCTTATTTTCCTGATGTGCAAGCCCCTGACAGATGAAGTTGTGCAAAGTGATGCTCTTTATCTGCAAAAGAGAAATAAGGAAAAAAAAAAAAAAAAAAAAAAAAAAACAAAACCAAAACCAAACCCAAAAACCAAACAACCAAAAAAAAAACCCCAACCAAAAANGTAAATCTGTCATATCTAGAATTGCTGTATCCTCTTAAGGGACAGACTGTGATTTACCTTAATCAACAAAACCTAAACCACTGAATGCAACATTTTCCTTTCACTGGGGACTCCTGAGGGTGATCTACTGAAAAAGAAGGTCACACATTCCCACTGGAGTCAAGGAGGCAAATGTGATGCTCACCTGTGAAATGTGGCAGGAATTTCACAGCAGGACTGTAAGAATGCTTAAAATTGCTCTGTCAATGTGACTTTCTGGTGAAAACACCCAGCAAATTCAGGACATCTTTGCTGCATTAGAATAAAAAAAAATTCATTGTTTACAACTTGAGAATACCTCTTGGGTTCTCTCAGTGCAAAGCAAAATTAAATTTTAGAAGAAATGTGATTCAGGAGGTTTTCTGTTAACTCTGTCTCATGTGCTTTTTCATTTCCTCCCCATTTCTTTCCCGTCACTGTCACCAGATGTTTGTGTGAAGCATTATGTTTTCAACTCCGGGTGATTAAAACTGGAATTGAGGTCTCAACTAGAAAGCCAAATGGTTTAAGTACTTTGTCTAGTCCATAAGTCAAACAGAAAACTGCAACTATTTATACACTGAAAGTGAGAAAATTTGATTTGATTCATTCCAAAGTAGATCGTGTGAAAGATTCATATTGGTTTCAGTGTCTTTCTGTCTTTAAATATTGAAAAAACCATCAGCACAAGGGACAAACTTTGATCACTTGCACTTCTTTTAAATGTACTCTCAGCAAAGTGCAGCCTTCTTCAAGAGCTTTTATATAAGAAAAACTGAAGCATTTTGGCACGGAGTGTNATCTGCACAGTCTCAGAAATTATTTCAATTCAAATTACAGCCTGTACTCCCAAACTCAGTCCTGCTTGGCAGCTCCAAGTTGATAAGGTGCAGTAATTAATGAGTTAGTGCTTGTTGGGTAGGCCAAGGAAATCAACAACAGTGTGCTCGTCCTTTGCCTGTTCCATGTGGAATAAGATGTTTGATTCCATTTGCACCTGAAGAGAGAAGGTTATTTATCAAGATTTGGTCTTTTTAAACCAGAGTTTTGGTCCCATCAGGAGAGGGAATGCTCAATTTTTGTACCACTGCCTTGCTGTGTGCAAAGCTCAGCCACAACATCCTGCTTTCCACAGAATGCTGAAGCCCTGCATCTGGTTAAAATCTGGTCTTGTGCTCAGGGATGTTTATACTGAAATCAAACATAGAAGATGGAACCATTCCTGTCCCAAAGAGCTCCCTAAAAGCAAAATAGTGTAAAATAAAACCAGTGGTTGTTTCTGGCTCTAAATTTTAACCAGAACAGGTCTAGCAGTTAAAAAACATTCTCTTATATATAGCATAATAAAACTTGTATTAGATTGTTCTTTATCAGTGGTGCCAACTAGGACTAGAAAAACATTTTTTTACTAAAATATTCAACAGATTTGTGTGTGATATATACACAGTATATTTTTTCTGTATGCTATGGGCACATATATTTATATAGAGAAATTGATCAAATTAGGCACATATGGACACACCTACACATGCACTGTGCACTTCAGGAACTCAGATATTAATAAAATAATAAATGACCATTGCAGCTGGTAAAGGTTGAGCATTTTCCCACTTCACTGTTGAAATGAGTAGGTCATATGTTCACTGGACTAATCTGGGCTGTATTGTCACCACCCTGCTGGGAGTCCCCGAAATCTTTTGAGCTCTTCAGCAGAAATCATGTGTAAAGCTTTTCATCTGCTCTTTGAATTTATGGGTGCTGAGGGACTGGAGCTTTTTGCGCTTGCCCAGATTACCTCAGGTACTTTTAGAAGCAAGACTACTTGGAAAAAATTATCAGGTCAGGTTAAAGATAGAAGTGAGTGAAACATGAAAAGTCATTTCACATTTTAGAATGTCTCAGTGAACCTTGAAAAATACAGGTTTGCTTTCCCTTTGACCCCAAATCTTCATTAATCTGACTATCTATTGTACAGAGAGTTGCAATTCAGGCACATCACGCTGTTGAATTTATAGTGGATTTGGGAACTCCCTTGTTTTGCCTTGATGCACTTTGATTTTGGGATGCAGATTATGCATAATTTTCAAATGTAAAGTGGCAGAATAGGAGAGAGACATCCTTATTCCTTTGGATCTGCTCTTGTACTCGTGACCTGTCACTAAAACACTTCTTTCTCCAAAAACAAATGTGAAGCATTTAGAAGATTCACAGATTCTATCCTAAAAAAAGAAAAAAAAGAAAAAAAAAACAAAAAAAAACCAAAAACCAAAAAACCCAAAAAAACCAAAAACCCTTTCGATAGTTTCAGTAGTAAAGAGGGAAAGGGAATGTACAGTCAGTGGAGACAGAGAAGCTTCTTCAAAAGTCAAGGTGATACAGAATTGTATTTTATTGTCTAGTGACAATAAAAAGAGCTTAGAGACATTTTAAAGACTTCAGCCACTTCAGCTCTTTCTTCATAATAGAGGATGTTATTAACAAAACATTTTTACAGTGCAGGTATTATATAGATTATCTATAGGTTATGTGGGTTTTCAAGGCAATGCCTCAGTGCATGGACATGCATAGAAACGAAATACAGCCTTGAGTGTGGAAAGCACCAAGCTTGAGGGGGAAAGAAGAACTCTTAAAACTCAGTCCAGCATGGTTTGCAGGTTTTTTTCACTGAGCTTTGGATGGGAAATTGGCAAAAATTGAAGCCTCACTCCCTTCAAATATAAAGGTGAGGAGGCACTTAACCTAAGAAAGTTCATAGAAAAAGAAATCGGTGCAGGAGCAAGGCCTGTGCTCCTGGAAAATGCTTGGCTACTGAGAGGAGCAGGTACAGTAAGTATCTGCCTTGCAGAGCCCAGAATGGAGCACTGCTTGCTGAAACCTGCAGCCTCTGGGGCTGGAGCTACTTTTTGTGGATGACAGGGAGCTTGCACGAGCAAGACACGTTCCCCAAGGAACTGGAAAGGTGCCAACGCGCCACAGTTGGATTAGGATTTTTCTGGCTGTGGTGAAGAGGTGAGATTGGGAAGGAGGGTGGGCTCACAGGCATTCGTGTGCGTCAGAACGAGGAGTGGGGAGCCAGGAAATGTTTGGTTTAGTGAACCGCTGTATCTGAGCAGAGTGTGTTGACTTTTTTGTCCACTCAAACTGAGGGGTTTTTTTTGGTGTTCTGTAAATTTGGACCACATTCTACTCAGTGAGTAAAGCCCGACGAGTGTTGTCCTGTCTGTTGTGACATTTGTGTCACAAAGAAGGCAGAAACTGAGGTGACTTTTCCAGGTCATATCCTACGTAACTATTTATTAAATATATAACTTATAAATTGATAAAATGGGTAAGTAATAACATGTTTCCAATAGTATTCCCAAATCAATGCTGCAAAAATTGTCATTTGGAACTGCCTCCCAGTTGCTTCAGTAATCTTGGTCATTTAAATCAAAATTATAATTCAAAAGGAGTGAGAAGGAAATGGAAGGAAATGGAAGGAAATGGAAGGAAGGAAAGGAAGGAAAGGAAGGNAAGGAAGGAAAAAAGGAAGGAAGGAAGGAAGGAAGGAAGGAAGGAAGGAAGGAAGGAAGTTAAAACACTTTTACATTCAATATTATTCCATAGTTGGGATGACAAGGGAAAATTTGGGATAGCATTTATACCCATGAAAGGAAGGAATTATTTTGCAGTGAAACAATTGTAATCAGAAAAATAAAAGCCAAGCATGTCCTAAGAGTTCTAAGTAAATACTTTTGAGTCATCCAAAATAGTGCTCAAAAAAATAATTAGACAGCTGTTAAAATAGATTCCATTATAGTTTATATTTAGTAAATTCATTGGTTCAAAAGCCAAAGCAATCAATCATCTTAGAAACAGAGTCAAAATGGCTTGTTGAAAAGACATAGATAAATATAATAATATTGTTTCTGCCTTCAGGAGTCAAAAATGAAATATAGTTTCACTCTTGTTAATTCTAAAACCTCAGTGTGCATATATTCATTAAGTTTTAATGTTAATTTGGAGAGCAAGTTAAATAAAGCACATTCATAATTTTGCTAAGCACAGGCATTTTATCCACATCAATTTTCTCAGAACCTTGCCAGTAGCACAAAGAACTCTGGAAACACTATTTTATTTTGAAATCTGAAGTGAGACCAGATAGGAATTAAATTTAGCTGTGCTCATTGGCTAAATGAATAATATCTGTCAGGTAGATTCCCAGTATGAATTAGACAATTATCTCTGCAATAATTACCTGCAATTACTCCACCACCTTAGGGAACTAGAAAGATAAAAGCCTGTGAAAGCATAAATTGTGTGCTACAGATTGCTGTAGACCATCCTCTGTTGATTTACATTACACACACCAAGAGCTAGCTCCAGCTAGAGCACTTACTGCCAGCTCTGGGCTACAGGCAGCCAGTCCTGGCTCCTGGATATCTTGGGGGGACCACACTCCCCTGAGAATGGGTCCACTGCATACCCAGCTGTCCTGGTGGCCAGGCATGGGACACAGTGGAATTGTCTGAGAGAGAGAATGGACTTCAGACCTGTAACATCCCCCCACCCCCACCCCCCTTCCCCAAAGCCCCGGGAGTGGGGAGGGTAGAGTTTGTCTGTCCCAGGCTCTGAGCAGGGCTGGGATGGGGATGCTCCTCTCTGGACGGTCATGGGATGCTGGACATCAACAGCTGCCTTACTGCTGTGGATGTCCAACCCCTGGAAGTGTTCAGGGACAGGCTGGATGGTATGGATGCTGACTGTGGTCGGGGAGAAGGAGAAGGCTGAAGCTGGGAAAGTCTGGAAAAGGGATTTAAACAAACTCACACCTGCTGTTTATTGGTGTGAGATCCGTGATGTTTTGCTAAGATGCTTACCAAAGTGTTTTGATCCTTCCTGAACCAATAAACTTATTCTTTGTTAACCAATCCTTTCTAGAACATTGTAACTGTCTATAAAAACCTCCGAAATTTTAATAAAGTGCTCACTCTTGCCTTCTGAAAGAGTCTTTCTTGCTGCCGTTCTTTTGCCGCTCCTAGCTCAAGGGTGACAGTATGGGTCTTGGATCAGCCTGCTCCAGTGGAAGTGGCCCATGTCAGAAGGGCTGGAAGGTCTTTAAGACCTTTTTGAATCCAAACCATTCTGTGATTCCATGGTTCTGTGCTTCCCTAGACTCCTGTTTCAGATTATACCTGGAATCCATTTCTTCTCAGTGCTGAAGGCAAGCAGAGCTCTGGAGGGGCAAACCTTAGACCACAGCCTCTCCTCCTGCACTCCACCTCCTCATCCTCCATCTAACACAGAGCAGCTGATCACTGACACAGCTTTATAAAAATAATTAACAGAAACAGGGGAAGGCTGCTCTTTGGGTCAGAGCCCTGCCTTGAGTGCTTTTGCTGATCACAGCCTCAGCAAAAATTATCTTCAGTGATCAACCTCAGGTACCATTCTGTGTCTCTCACAGCCTATCCCTTCCTTTCTGTTTTTAAAAGTGCAAAGTCACACAAAATGCACACCAACTATTAAAGGATGGGAAATTACTTGTTATATGACAAAAAAGTGTATTCCCACAGTCCTTTTGGTTAATTAAATATTCAGTGTTTGACTTCAACCCACACCAGAGATAAGTGTACCAAACCAAGCTGATAGCTCTGCATGTGATAAAACTGGAATTTGTTGTGTTTGGGACAAGTCTTGTATTTTTTTAGTTAATGCCCAAGCTATCATATCTGCCAAACTGACATCAAAATTATTAGAAATGTAAATGGAATTAAAAAAGCAGTAGATTAAGTGGACACAGATAAGGGCGAGGGGATAGTGTCTGTGAAATAACAGTACTTTGCCAGATGTTTCCCAGCCAAACCAGATGGAAGCTGCAGTATTATTTTTTCTTTTAGTCTAAGTTGGAAGATGTATTACTGTAATCATATTGTGAGCCATTTTTTTAAACTTCATTGCTTTGATTGCCTGCAGTAGTATGATTATGGCAAGTGTGGCCATCAGCTGTCCAGGACTCATCCAGCTGAGTCCAGAGCATGGCCTGTGGTGGTTAATAAATGGCAGGTTAATGCAAAGTGAACTTGTCCACACCTTCCTTTCTGATACTCACATTTCAGCAATGAAAGGTGAAGGTTTCCTTATCTCATGCTATGAGAGATGCCCACATTTAAAACAGGGGGATTAACTAGAGTCACTTTTCAGTGTGGGTCTTGTATTGTGAGAGAATTGCACCGCCTCTGAATTTATTTGTCTGAGTCTCATTTGTACAACAGATAGTTTTACCTTCTCTCAGGGGTCAGTAACAATTATAATGTATATTTACTCCACATACTCATGCTCCACATTGTTGGGAAGTAACAAAGTGCAGGAGAGCCTTAATTAGCACTGAATTACTGTTTCCTCCTACATTTAGACCCCTCTAGCCTGACCTGTGTATCACACAGCTACCCAGCTGGGCCAGCTTTTCTCTTATGACCAGCTTCTCCCTTTCCTGGAATTCCTCTTAAAATTTCCACAGAGGGGAATACTTTTCCTCTTAGAACCTCTGGCTGTAGGGTTGCAGTTGATCTCTAGGTCTGCTTTGTTGGCTGATGCTGGGCTTTGTGCTTCAGCCACACTCCCTTGCTCAGCTACATCCTTTGTATTTCTGGCTTGAATTTTCTAGGCTGTCAAGGCAGAAGTGTCCAGAGAATATTGCTAAATATTTTGTCAGGGCTGGATTAGATGCAGGCACAGCTCTGTGTAAGTGTTCATGCCCAATAATGATGGCTCAGCCACCTGAGGTTTTTTTGTGGCATTTCTGGCTCAGCTTTGTCAATTTGAAGCCATTCCCCCTTGTCCTGTCGCTCCAGGCCCTTGTAAATAGCCTCTCCATCTTCCTTGTTTCACATATAAAAAAGTTATTTTCACTTAAAGCAGGGCAGATTTACCCCATTTTCTCCTGGAACCACTTAGAGATGCAAACAAAGGGGAGATACTGCAGAGGAAATTAGGAACAGGCACTTCTGTGAGTTCAGTGTCAAGAGATAAGCTACACAAAGGGTTACAAATTAAAGAGGCTCACAGTTTGACAGGTACGAAAAGTATGAAAGCAGAGTAATCTGAAAGCCATGACAAAAAACCAAAAAAACAACCCTGCAGATCTCTGCAAAACTCCTGAAAATAATTACTATCAGCCACTGCTGTTAACAGAAAGAAAATAAAGGAAATGTATATATGTAAGGTTCTTTTGTACTTTTCCGAGAGTGTGGTTTTTTTTCTTATCTTGTGGCTACAGCTTTCTCTAAGATAAAATAATTCCAAACATAAGACTAGTATTCTGACATCATGAAATGAGAGCTATCTTAAAAGTCTGTCTAGAAAATTTGGCTCTGAAAAATTTAATTAGCAAAATATTCTAATTTTTTTTTAATGCAGCCATGTTTTTAAAAAGGATTTAATGATGGCTTTGATTTTGCCTGAAATATTTGCTATTTGCAGAAAATTCTCTTTCTTAACTTTATCAAAAGATAAATATAATGGTTTAATAGCCCTAGTTCTCTAATTTGAGGTCTTCTGAGCTGTGTATTGAAGAATAGTGGAAATATTTTCTTTTTTTTCCCTTATAATAATTTTGATCATTTCTAAGCAACAAAATGTCCCTGATTGAAAAAAAATAAATATATATTCTCAGAACAATATTTTACTGCAGAATTTGCTGAAATATGAGGAAACAACCGGAGCCATGTAGGCACAGAGCCTCTTGGTAGCAGGCAATTCATTTTCAGATTGATCCTTTTGTCCCTTGCCCTGAGTTTTGTATGGAACTACTTCTGGTGTTCTACCCCAGGAGAATTCTGTTCCTTCCAGACACTTTGGGGAAACTGTGGTTAGACATTCAAACCATGCTGTTGATGGGTTGGTGAAAGATAATAAGCCTCATTTTGTCTGCAAATGTTACAAGCTGTCCCTTGCCAATCCTTTGTGTGCCTTTGATCTTTTAAGGCAACTTTGTCTTAATAAGGAGGCCAGTTAAAATGGGCTTTTAGCAGAAAATCTGCTCTTTTGAACAAGCAAGGTTTGTTGTGAGAGACGTCTGCAGAAAATAATGATCTGAAAATATTGTTTCACAGTTTACAGGAGCTGATCTAAGTGTCATAGATTGGTGACATTTCTGCAGGTCAGGACTTTTTTTCTGGACTTCCTTAATTTGTTGATATCTTACCCAGAGAATACTTTTATTAATATTCTATTAAGCAGACACACATGCTTCCCTGCAAACACTCCACAAACAGACCATGGTAAAATAAGAAAGGTTTTATGTGACTTTTTTTTTTTTAGTAGTGAAAGAAGCCTTAAATTTATTTTCTTTGCAAATCAGTCCTCAAGGATTTCCCCAGGCTAGGTTATCCCAATAGAAAGCACAAGCAGCAGAACTCCAGCCTTCCAGATGTCTGAAAGTTTGCTGTTCTGTCGTCTTTAAACACTTTGCAAGTAATTCTCAAAAGGTCTCAGAGTCAGTGAAACATGGACATATCAAAGGGGCTTTGCCAGCACTGTCACGTTAAAAGTCTTTCCAAGGCTCTCCAGTAAGGGCCCAGGTGCCTCCCACACCCACAGCGAGCTCTTGATGTCATCAGAGGTTTCCATTTCCGTAGGAATCTCTGTAGACCATGAGGCTGCCAGCAAGGATTCAGTCTGGGTAGCAAATGATGGATGAGAAGCTGCTGCTTCCACGTTTTCAGCTGCTTGAAACACATTTTAACGCAACGCGACAGCTCCAGAGTCACACTCTGTTCCTCGCACTTCTCAGCAAAAAACAAGATGAAAAAAGAACCTGTCTCAGTCCCCTGCCAGCCATGGAAATATCTGTTCCAAAGAGCAGCCTCTGCTGTTGTGAGGGCCAAATTCCAGGTACCAGCAGGCTGAGTGGGTGGGGAGTGCCTGAAGGACGCTGCCTCCAGTGCTGCTGCAATATTGCTCCTGATGCTTTCTGAGCTGAGACTCCTGTTTAAAGTTCAGAGCTGGGAGGAAACTTGTGGCCATCAGTGAGATCTTCAGAAAACTAAAGGCAAAGTTGCCCTCACCTGTCTCCCTATTTACTGGAAGGTAAATCAAGGTACCTGGATAAAATGCTTGGAAATTTCAGACGGATGTGAAGACACTTAAGCAAAATGTTTCTAATTTTACTTTTCATCTCTTTCCCAGAGTCATCAGAGGTTATGTAGAACATGTGGAGCTGTAAGAAGAATTCCTGGAAATATGTTTTCTTATTATTGCATGGTCAAATTGCACCTTTCAGGGCAATAATAGATATAATAATTATTCTGCATGATGTTTTATAAAGGCATTGCTGTGGGTTCACAATCTTGAGCTCCCTTGGACTTGATGAAGCAGAGAGTTCCTCTCTGAAAAGACAGAAATCGAATTTCAGTGCATGTGGCCAACTTAAGCTTTTGCCAGGAGAAGGGTGCTATGATTATACCAAAAAATGCTGTCAGAGAAATTATTTTTGGGAAGAATAATCATGCTAACAGAGCAAAGAGACTCAAGGAACAAAACACAATGGTTATGACTGCAATTACAGGGGCAACCAATAGCTATTTTCCAGCATTACAAAAGCCATACATATCCAAGATTCCAGATACTCAGTGGCACAAAAAAAACCCTGGGTTCTATATGTCAGTGTCATGTAAATTACATTTTCCTTGACAGAAATACAATGGAGTTACCCTCTCCATAATTTTGAAGCACCAGGGAAAAAAGTAAATAAATGTAGCTGCACTTGGGACATCCTCGATGAATATTAGAAACTATAAACCAGTCCAGAAGTAGCAGTTAGTCACTAGATATAATTAATTAGTTTGAAATGAGTAAGACTGGGCACTCTGTTACACCACCAGACTGATTTAGAAGGCAGAATGGGGCTATATTGTTTTTTCATGTCATAAAAGTTACAGACTTGGATAACGAAAAGTCAAAGCAACTGTAGTCATACAGCTAAGCTGTTTCTTGAAGCCCTGCTTTTATTTTCAGATTTGCTGTTAATTCCACTGAAATTTGACCCAGAGGAATTTTGTGCTACTATTTCGGTAACATAAAGATCTTGAGTGGATTGCAAAATTGTTCTGGGATATTGCCTCTTTTCAGCAATGTTTTTTTCCCTACAACAACTTAAAAGCAAACAAAATGAAGAGATAAATCTATGAAACATAAAGCTGGGAGTGCCCCATGGAATGAAATTATATGACAGCCATTGGAAGAGAGTGCCAAGTGAAGAATGAATGGTGGAAAATTGGCTTTTAAATAATTGTAAGGGAAAACAGAGATTGCAAGAGACTATCATTAAAATGTGGGCTTTTAAAAATCAAAAGCTGGTTGCAATTTTGACAATTCAAAGTTGGCAGGTGGCTGCAGACAAAATTACACTTTTCATCTGCTCTGGAAATAGTAGTTAATAACTCTTAGGCATTTCTTGCCTGTGGGATTCCAAAAACAAACCAGTGTGCCCAGATGAGATAGTAATGGGTGGTTCACGAGCACTGGTGCCAGTATGAACCAACTCAGAACAGTGTGGTAACAAAAATTATAAGTTATACAAAACTATAGATGAAGGACACTATAGAGGAAGGAGAAAGTGAGAATGAGAACAGAGGAACCTGGTGAGATCTATTTAATTGCATTGGGATAAATGGTTTCTGAAGAAGTAGAGAGTTTTTTGTAAGATGCACTTCTGCCTCTTCTCTGCTGGGAAATGAAATTAAAATGGAGGGGGAAAAAAAGCCTAGACTTGCAAAGTCTCTACTTGCCAACTAAAATTCCATATGTTGCCAGTTTGAGGAAGAGAGCGAGCTCTGGGGCAGTACCATGAGCTGTAGATCTCCCTTGAATACAAGGCAAGACGCTCAATTTCTTCAGGATATCCTGGGAGAGAAAAGACACAATTGTGCCACCTTTTTCTGTGTGGCAGACACTGCTGTCACTGCCCACAGGGGTGGTTTGAATTCCAGGGATCCAAGACCTTTGGCAGGCAGCAACAGAGCACCTTGGTCTAGGTGACATGAGAGCTAGAAAATCCTTCCTGCCCTGGCCCTTGCAATTTTGTCATTCTTATGGTCAGAGCTACTCCGAGTTGTGAATAATTGTCATGTTCTATGTGACTTCTAAACACTGTGGGGTTTGGAGGAGGGGGATATGGCTGTGCTTTGTGACTACATAGTCTGTTTTCTTTCTGAGTCTTTGACTTGGAAAGCTTAATAATAGGAGTAATGTATAAAGACTGCCGTGGAAAACATGGAATGAAAGCAGTTTTACCTTGGTTTTGGATGAACTGGAGGCAATGATGTATCAGTGGTGAGCCAATAAATATCTTTATATTCCTATTGTTCTTTTCAGATAAACATTCTCAGTTAAAAATCCCAGAGATTTTTGCCCTGACTCTACCTTCAAATTCTGCCCAATGCAGACCTGTTCACTCAGTGAGCAACACTTTTGTTTAGTCTCAGAATAAAAGCTTTATTTAGTGCATGTTTCAAAGTAAGGGATCCAGGCACAGCAAATATCATGCATGCATTCATCGAATTCATGAGGAACAGATGTCATTTGGAGTCAGAAACAAGGGGAGGCACTTACGTTTTGAATTATTTAAACATATGAGAACAAAGAACAACCAATGATAAAAAAGAAAGTACAGACCAAATTGTATATTCACATAGTAAATCAAAATCCTGCTAGGAAAACTAGGAAAACTATCAGCTATTGTTGGCAATAAGCCTGTACTTGGAAGACCCCAAGCAAGATTAGAGTGCTCCTGTGCTGGGCTGTTTGAGGAGATCAAGTGAGAACCAGTTCCACCACAATCTGTGATTCCAAAGCACATGATTATTCACACTAGGGATTGTTCACAGGGACTTGCATCCTGACTTGCCCACTGGATGGTTCTCTACTATTTTCTGACAGTGACATCTCAGGAAATATCTCATGTTCAGTTGCTCTGTTCAAACCAGAAATGAGCACTTGGAGCTGTGCAAGGATTCTGTAGGGCCACAACGGTGAGAAAGGGACTGGAGCATCTTCCCTAAGGAGACAGGCTGAGAAAATGTGGGCTGTTCAGCCTGGAGGTGAGAAGGTTGTGTGGAGAGCTCACAGCACCTTCCAGGGTCGGAAGGGGCTGCAGGGAAGCTGGGGAGGGACTCTGCTTCACCAGGAACTGGAGTGATGGGACAAGGGGGAGTGTCTTCATGCTGAGAGTGGGTTTAAATTAGATATTGAAAAGGAATTCTTGGCTCTGAGGGTGGGCAGACCCTGGCACAGGTTCCCCAGAACAGCTGTGGCTGCCCATGGGTCCCTGAAGTGCCCAAGGCCAGGCTGGACATTGGGACTAGGAATAGCCTGGGACAGTGGGAAGTGTCCCTACTAAACAGGGCTGGAGGGAGAATGGAGACAAAGAGGGTGTTCCCAGTGGAGAATGTCTCACTTTTCCTTTGCCTTTCACCTTCAATATTCTCCTGGAAAGCATTTAAGACTGTAATTAATTTTGAAAAGCAGACAAATGCAATGAGCATGTATCTGAACCTATAAAAATCAAATGGGATATTCCCCTCTTGGTAACAGGAGTTTTGTAAAAATCCTGATAGTTCTTAACAGGGATTAGGGTTAACTAGTAAGGTTTTTAATATTGGAAATCAGATTTTTGTGGTCTTTTTATGCTATAATTTTTATTCCCAGACTATATATTCTGTTAAAAATAACAGCTTTTATAATGATCTAGAAAATTGTTAAACTCACCAGAGTTAGGAAGGCAAGCAATGATAATTATGCTTCCCTAAGATGAAACTTTCCCCAATTAATTGAAAAACATCAGTTACTGCTCATCTATGCCTAACACAGCTCCAGTGACTGCAAAGTAAATTTTGCCACATCTCATAATTTAAGTTATTGAAACTCAGGGAGTGTAAACTATTCACAACACTGTGTTCAAAAAAAGGGTTGTTTATAGTTTTCATTTCATGTGCAAGATATGCACAGAGTTAAAAGTTAAAGTCAGGAGAATCATAAAATTACAGGTGAGAGGCCCAAAAGAAGAGTCCATTTCAGAAGCACAGTACATCTGTAAATTGCCATTAATGAAGTATTTTGCAGATTCATTGGTCAGCTGTTGCCTAAATTAAAATAAATCTCATAATGGAAGCAGTACTGGTACTTACAGAGCTAATGCATATTTTGGTCTGAGATATAAGCAGCAATTAATTTATGTATTTCGAATGAAATGTATTAAACTATTTTGTGTCTGTTTTCAAGAATTCCATAGCCAGTTCTATTTAGTTATTAATAGATTCAAGGGTAATTATTGTAATACAACAAACACCTTACCAAAATCCACCTCTTTGTGTTAGCACACTCATACCCAGTCACCAAGGAAAAGTAGTTCTGCAGCACTTTAGGAACCAAAGTTCTATAGGGAAGTCAAAATGGAGATGAGGGAAATGAAAATTGATTTTTTTCCCCCAAGTGAAAGTTATTTCATAAAATGTTAACATTCCTTATTCCTGTTTATAAACTCCAAACAGTTGGCATTTTTAAAAACAGAGCTGGGAATGTTTTTCCTGTGTGAAAAAGCCCAAAGGGATACTTTGAGTTTTTGTCCTGATTTGATAGCAGGACAAAGTGTTTCAATAATGGAATTTCCTGTGTGATGAAAACCCTGGGTATTTGTCAGTTCTTTTTAGAAAATCTGAAGAATTTCACAAAATAATACATGGAAGCAAATATTGGTGAAGAAAATCCATCTGTGCTGCTTGCACCAGCAGGGAGCTCAGCCTGAGGGCTCCAAACTCCCTTTTACTGCAGACTAGACATAGAAGAACACATTTTTAATGCAGTGTCCAATCTCAGGAGCCAAAACAGAATTTTTTTTCAAGACACTGAGTAATATCTTAGAGGATATTTCCAGTAGACCCTTGGTTTTAATCTGCACTCTGTTTCTTAAACTTCCTTTCTTTGCTTAGTTTGCATTTTCAGCACTCCTCTGAAACAAATTGGATAATTTGTTATCTAATTATTTACAAATTTGTTTTATCACTTTCAGGAACTTGTGTGTATTTGGAGGAGAACATCTGAACTGTGAAATAATATCATCACGGTCTTATAACATGTTACTAATTCAAAAATATTCTGACTGAAAATGAATCATAATACTGAGTAATAAAGACTTTAAACTCATCTAAAATGTTGATTTGCAATTCACTTGAATTTAATCAGAGGAAAAGATAAATAATTACAGAAAGAGACTTATGAAATTTAATATGTCTTATCTGTGATTTTCTAACAATAAGATCTCATAGAATCATAGAATGGTTTGGGTTGAAAGGAGCATTAAAGGCTATCTCCTTCAACCCTCTGCCATGAGGGGTTGCTGTGTCATTTAATTTTACTTCATTTCATCCAGTAAAAAGTTGGATTTAACAGTATTGCCATGCACTGCCTATGAAGCACTGTACTAAATTAAAAGAATATTTTGCAGTTTTAGCCTAAAAATTTCCTCACCAGGCTTGTTTGCTGGAGAAATGTTCCCTGGTTTCTCTACAGTGCATGGCTGATTTTACAGACCAGTGACTTTTTTATACTGGGGGGTGGCTTGAAAAAATCTGGCCAAATTAAATAAAGGCAATGGGAGTGCAGAATGGCTTCTGTGATGAAGTGTGCAAAGGAAAACTGAGAGGAAGAGTAAAGTGTAGTGACTGTGCCCTTTTGCGATGAAAACAAGAGCTGATATAAATATTTGTCTTTTTTCTTGGAATCGGGGCTTTGTTGATTTATTTTTTGTTAGGATAGAATAAGGATTGTTCAGTAGAGGCTCATCATAGATAAATGAAACCTTTTAATAGTACTGATGTCAGTTAGTGAAAGATTTTTTTATCGTCAGTGTCAAAAGCCTGGGCTATTTGCATTAAAACTAACTAGCTGCTGTGTCATCATCTATTTTCTTCAACATCTGACTTTAATTGCAATTATGGACTTCAGACTGATCCCATGCTCACCTCTGAAAACCCTTTCCCCTTCTTTCAGAGATTTTTGCCTACCATGAAATAGGTGGAGGGAAAAAATAGATGTGCTCACTGAAAATTCATGGCCTGGAGAGCAAAAAGGGCCATTCCATAGCCTGGAAATTTTCAAAGCTATTCAGTGGGGTCGTATTGAACCATTTGTGGCATGACACCTTCCACACTGAAGAGAAGACATTGACTGTCACCAGGACATGGAGACATGAATATGAACTATCCAGGGAGTGATTCCAGCTGATTTTCAGGTGGCTGATCACACCCTGTTCTTCTCATGTCCAAATCAGGTCCATATGTGCATCAAACTGTTCTGGTCCATGCTGTGGTTTTAACCCCACTCTTACTCACCTTTAATATTCTTGCTGCTTTGTCCATTGCCTGTGCTCAAGAATTTCCATTTCTGCTTTCCACCATGTTCTGGAGCATGGAAGGTTCTACTGAGTTCAGCTTTCCTTTATAACCCTCAGGAAAATCCCTTTTCTACCCATCATCTAGGTGAGGGAGGTGGCAAATAAAATGGAAACATTTCAAATAGCCAAGTTAGAAATAGCCTGATGGTGATCTGAGCAGGATGTTAATGTAGGGAAAATATGATATAATATCTCACTTTAGGTAAGTTTGCAGTGGAAGATGAAGTGACTTGAGTGTTTGTGACTACTGTGAATTACTCTTAAATTCTCCTCTTAGCATTTGGCAGAATGGACTGGAAGATTAAGATCAGGTAGTAAGAGATATTTTGCTGGTTTTGCTCCAGACAATATTGACATTTTACAATGCAAATTGAGATAGGCCTTCAAAATGTTCAATCCAAACCATAAAAAGCTTTTGACACCTCTGCAGTTCATAAAATATTGAGCTAGAAGCCATAAAGAGTTTTAAATGAGTGAGGCTTAGGGTTTTCTCGAAGATTATGCTTTCCTTTGTGACTGGTCAAATTCCTTCTGGAAATTAGATTTATTAAAAGTGGCATCTGAAATAGTTTTAGCCCCTTTTTCAATGTTTTCAAAACAGCCCTGAAATAACAACTTGTCATATACACCTCTTTCCTGTGCATGAAGTCATCTTATTTGCAAAAGCCAGGTTAGAGTTTAATAAATGCTTTCTCCTGTTAATAAATAACAGATATTCTTTTATGTATGTGCTCAGTATGTGAAAGGAGTTTTCACCTCCTTTTTGATACAAAGTCAAAAGTGTCTGGTAAAAAATTCAAGTCAGTAAATTCAGATTTTTTTTCAGGAACATGTAAGAACTCTTTGGATTGTTGAAATATTATAATCTTGATATCTAGCACTTATATGAGCTTTGTACTTCTAGTCACTATGTAGACATTCACATTTTTTAAAAAATCATTAATATATTAGAATTAATGCATTTATTAAATAGTAATAATCTGTGTTACAGTTCATCACTGCCATTACTAAATACTTGAAAGCCTAAAAAAAATATTAAATTAAATGTGTCTTGAGGTCAGCAGGAAGCATGAAAGGCTATTAATCTTAATATTAAATAAATTATTTGTTTTCTAGAATCTGAGCATTTCTCTGGTGTTCTCCTCAAACATTTTAATTTGAATGCAGGGAAGACAATTAGAGGGGCACAAACTAATGCAATTATTTTTGATAGGTTAACTTAAATATTGAAGAAGTATTTACTATCCTCTTCCTCCTAGCTAGCAAAATTTGATTTTTAACACAGAGCTACTGCAGTTTAAGGTGTGATCTCAGTAACTTCCAGAAAACAAAAAAAAAAAAAAAAAAAAACCCAGAAAACAGAGTTTTTCCAGTAAAAGTTTAACTGAAAAAGATTAATTCTACAGTTGATTAGCATTGAATTTTATTTCCATAAATGTTACTGAAGAGAAATTTGCACTTTCTTGTGGAAGACTCAATCCTCAGCTGCTGTGACCCTGATCTTTGAATTCAGAATTTTGATGTTCAGGAAGGAAAACTTTGCCACAGATCTCAGTGGTTTGAGGAGAGAGAGCCCAGGTTTTCAGTACTTCATCCATTTGTCTCTTTGAAGTTATATCTTCGTTTTTGCTTTCTGTTTTTAAATAGATTGCACTGATAACAGGAATAAAATGTTTTTGAGAATGATACGCTAAGAATTAAAGATTACAGAAAACCCAGTGCTTCTAAGTGAGAAAATGTGTTTTTAGAAAAATATGTGTTTGAGTTATTCTTTACATTGAATTAGCTAAATACGATCCCAGTCTTCTTTGTCACATGGCTCCTTTCTGCTGACATGTGCAATAACAGAGCAGTGAATGCTATAAGCCAAACATTTATGTCAAAAAACCTGTGGATAATCTTCCAAAAAAGCAGGTGTTCACCAAACCTGATGTTTGGGAAGTAAAATAATCGCACAAGCTGAAGGCAGGTAATAGTGCATGAAAGCAAAGGCTTGCATCAGCTCAACTCAGTGCAAAGAATTCCTGTTTAAACCTTCAGGAATTAATTCTGTCCTTTATTAGGACAAGACTTGTAGGCCTCAAACCTCACTGTAATGGATGGAGGACCTACCACAATATGAAATGCATTTTAATTGCAAACATATTTTCTCCTGCCATTCCCTGCTTCATGTGCATGTATGAAATGTGAAAACCATAAGAATGAAAAAGTAAGGATTTTCCACCTGGTAATATTAATGTTTTCTTCCCCCTTTTTATGGCCTGTAATTTTTCAACTAAATGTTTATTGATCTGTTCAATAATTGCTCTTACTAATGAAGCCTTTACAGTTTAAATATTGCCTAACTTTTCCATTAGAAGCACTTCTGGGAGAAGTCATCTCCCTTTTAGACCAGCCTATAATGTTCAAAAATATGACTTTGTGGGTGGTACTTGAAGATGTAAAATCTCTTAACCATCATAGTCAAGGCATGAACCTCATGATAAGGAATTTTTTGTGGATAACATAGCCAGGGAGGTGCTCTGGCATCTGTGTATTTAGTAGTTCCGATGGTCTTCACTGCTGGTCTCTGTGAGTCAGGGCCTCAACCAGATTCTTATACATCCCAAACCAGTGACCTCATCTTCAGGCTATAGTGTGTGAGCAGGCTTTCCCTCTCAGCTCTCCCAAAAAAAACCCTTGTGGAAGCAGATATGTCTCTGAAAAATGTTGTTTTGTCTTGGACGAAGCCGGGTATTTCAATGAAATTTCATTTAGCTGAGAATGTTCCGACCCGCTCTAATTACAGGCCTGTGTTTTAAGCTGGTTATGGCTTTGCCAAACATTAATGGGTTGGGCTGAAACTTTCCATGATTGTTCTCTGCCTTGGGCTGGCTCTTTTGAAGGCAAAGGTTTAACCATTTTGTAGGCCAGAAAAACTGGGCAATTCCACCAATGTGCAAGGATCTTGCTCATACTTCTGGGGTTTGGAGGAGGACCTTCAAATATGACAGGGAGAAGACCTGATGCAAGGAAATGTCTTTAGCAATTCTCAAGGAAATTATTTTGAGTTTAGCCTTTGACAGTGTACATCTCTAAGAACTTGTAGAACACTTAACTGCTAATTTTGTTTGGTTGCCTCAACACTGGTCAAACTCAGCCTCCACAGAACAGCCTAATGAGCTGGAGTGCAAAGGATGGTGCTTTGCCCCCTTGTCCTGGGAGGTCAGGAAAATGAGGACTTGATTCACTCCCTTTTGCTGAATGGTACATGCAGAAATTTCTCTTCAAAATTCAGAAAATAGAAATTCAATTAAAATTGAGCCTCATCATTGTTCATGGACAAGGAATTCTGCAGAGAGTCATTGTTTTATCAGTAGATCACTGTCTCAGAGAAAGGGGCTTTTTCTTCCTTCTCCAGTTTCTGCTGTGACCACAGCTCAGTGTCCTGTGGTGGATTGAGTCATCCCAGCCTGTACTGCAAGTATCAATAAAGTGAGATTTCAGCACACTTTGTGCAACAAGATTTTAATCTTCTGCTCTCTTCACCCTTTCCCTTAAGATTATGAAAGAGTTTTAATGAGGAAATGTTTGACATTTAAAATTACTCAGCCTAAGACACGAAGATAAAAGTAACTGATGTGTCTTCAATACTTATTATAACAAGTGACTTTTGTTCACAAGCACAGGATCAGGAAGCTGTACTTAGTAAAATGTTTAACTAACATTTTTAATGTTACCATGAACAATGTCATTCATTCACAGAAAGTGAACGAACATTCAGATCTCCCTGGGGCATTGCTTTACCAAAATAAAGGGTAATCTACTACTTCCGTAAGTTATATTTTGGTCTGTCCTCCTCCACTTAGGACTTTCAGGAATCCACTTATCAAAGGCAGTGTTTCACCTGCAGTTCTGCAATCCTGACACATGAGCCCCCAGTTCCTCATTTCCCAGAACCCAATCAAATCTTTCTGAAATAATGACTCATAAAATGCCTTGACCAGGTCTCAGCAATTAACTTTTTTTTTTTTTTCGCTTGCTACAGCCATTCATTTCAGCTTGACAAAACATCTTTTTTTTGCACTTTGCACTGCCTCGTCCAGTTATGTCAGGGAGCTCCAGGCAGGAAAAATCCCTGCTGGCAGCAGACCACAGGGCTGGGGAAGGCTGGCTGCTCCCTGTCTGCACCAGGATTTTGCCAGGCTGGCCTTTAATGTGAGGGGAACCTGGAGAGGCTGGCTTGGTAACAGAGAGGTTGATGCTCTGCTTCAGCCAGCAGCCTCATTCTTGTTTGGATGAAGGAGCAGCTGGGGGTCAGGCAGGCAATGAAACTCATTTAATTGGGTCAGGGAGTCATGGGATCATCAAGTGGTCTGGACTGAAAGGGGCTTTAAAGATTCTTTAGTTCCGCTCCCTGCCATGGGCAGGGACACCTCCTGCTGTCCCAGGCTGCTTCAAGTCCCATCCAACCTGGCCTTGGGCACTGCCAGGGATCCAGGGGCAGCCACAGCTGCTCTGGACACCCTGTGCCAGGGCCTGACCACCCTAAAACTAGAGCAAATCTGATTTTTTCCATACATTTTTCCTCACCGAGCATCTAACATCTCTGGCATTGTCTTTTTATGTGTGTGTTTTGGGGGTTTTTTTGTTGGTTTTTTTGGTGGTGGTGGTGGTTTTGGTGGTTTTTTTTGTTGTTGTTGTTGTTTGTTTGTTTGTTTGTTTGTTTGTTTGTTTTTCCTGTTCTCCAGTGGAAAAATTGAAAAACAGCTGAATGTTTTGGACTGACTGCTTGTACTGGAAGTGGTTCAGTCTGACATCGATCAGCATCACCTGCTGTACTGTATGATGATAGCTAAGAATAAAATCTCTACTATTTCCCCTTTAGGAGTGGGCAAATAGTAGAGACTATTCCATCTATTCTACCCTCTGTTCCTTTTATATTTTTTCTCCTGTGAATTTTGACACCTTTTAATGTCAGCATTTCTCATCTGGTCTCTGGAAGCTGCTAACTATCAGGATTTCAACAACTGCCCTCTGTGTAGGTTCTCACTCTGCTTATCTTGCCCAGCTCTGGTTCACGTATGTTCTCACACCTTAGCACAATTTTCACACTGAAGCTGTGTCAAGATCACACATCTGTGTTGAACCAAGCAGCACACTGGATGGCAGGCTGTGAAAATCTGGGTATAACTCACCCAAAGTACAGTTCCCATGAGAGATATGGTCCTGCAAGGGGTTTCTGTGTTAAAATAGCCATAAAAGTTCCAGGCACAAAAACAAAAAACAAAAAACAAAAACAAAACAAAAAAACCCCACCAAACATCTGTTATTGTTTTGAATGAAAAGCTGAGTGCCCCCTGCAAGAATGAGTTTCGATTTTTTTCATTTACCTCTTTTTTAAACAGTATGAAATATTTGTGATTTGTTGTCTTTTAAGGTTTTGTAGATCATGCACTCAGAACAATAAAAGGTGTGTATTTATTACTCTGTCCCACAAATGAAACATTTTTGAGTTATGATTTATCTCCTTAGAAAGCTGCCCCTGCACCACTAATCCTGAGTGAGGTGGGGAAGGCGCTGACACAGGACATGGAAAAGGCTGACGTGCTGATTCCTTCCTTCACACCAGTTTTTCCTACCAAGATCGGAATTCATCAACCCCCAGGCCCTAAAGAACTGGGGATAATTTGTAGGAAGGAAAATTTACCTTTGGCAGAAGATGACCAGGTTGGGGAAAACTTACAGAAGCTGGACAAATGCAAATCCGTGGGCAGGATGTACCCATAAGTTCTGACACATCACTGGTGTCACCATGAGAGTGCTCTTGGCAATTTTTGGAGGATTGTGGCACCTGGGGGAACTGGAGCAGAGCCAGGGTCACTCCTGTCTTCACAGGGGCCGGGAGGACCCAGAGAACCACAGGCTGGTGAGCATCACCTCAGTCCCTGCCAGCAGGATGGAGCCATTCCTTATGGAACCCATCTGCAGGCACAGGAAGGACAGGGAAGCCACGAGGGCTCACCACAGGGACGTTGTGCTTGACAAACCTCATCATCTTCCACGATGAAACACCTGCCTTGCTGTTTTCTCCCTCCTCCCTGCTCCATTTCCTTCCATACACAGGCATTTTTCATGTTCCCTGTATCTCCTGAATCACTTTTTCTCCTACCCTCTCTCCCAATTAGCTCCATTCCTCCAAAGCCAAGTAATCACTTTGTACCATATTCTTCATTTTTCCCCACAGCACTGGAATATGCAACCCAAACCATTCCTTGGCTTTTGTTTAGCAGATGGAGACTTCTTATTCATTCCAATTTGTTCCTACTAATCATTCCTTTAAACAGTCTTTTGAAAGTAAATCCACTAAAAATAATAAAAGTTTCTTTAATCTTTCTTATGTATTTCACAATGTATCCCCCTATTCTTTGGCTATTGCAAGGCTGAGGGAGCTGAGGAGGCTCAGTCTGGAGGAAAGGATGCTCAGGGGGGGACCTTGTCCCTCTCCACAACTCCCTGACAGGAAGGGGCAGCCAGGGAAGAGTCATACCACTTCAAAAATATGAAGTTCCACATTGAACTTGTGGAAAAAACATTGCTTTTTTTGGGGTTTTTTGTTGTATTTTTTTTTTTTCTTACTGGTCAAAATATTTGAGAGAATTTCTATTTACATTAAACACAGAGAAAAGTGGGATGGAGAAAGGGGCGGGGAATGAGCTTGTGCTGTTCCACTCTAGTAATGATTGTTAAAATTATGTAATCCTTTACAGGGTGGAAATTCCCTTCTTTTTACAGGACAGCTCCTTCTGAAAATGCAGTGTTAACTTTAGTGATGGATACTTATTTCCAAGTCCTTGTGGGCCTAAAGTGGAATCATAATATTGCATAACTTCCACTTCTGTGGTTCAGCAAAGAAAACCCCATTATTTCCTTTATTAAAAGTGAAGTTATTAGCAGGAACAAGAAAACCTTTTAAGATAATTACAGGAGCAGCATATTAATCTATCAGGTTCCTCAAGTGGAACTTTCCTAAATGAAAATGGCTGAACAGAGTGGATTGGGGATGTGATGTAACATCATACAAATCTTTAGGTCAGTGGTGGTTTACAATGGACGAATTTCTGATCCCCATTATTTTTGCTAATTCTCTTCTTTTTCCACGCTTATTTTCTTTCTATTTTTGTAGTTCTTCATTAGCTGATTAATCTAGTCCAAATTCTTTGGTGACAGAACATGAACTGTACTCACTGAGAAGAAAATTTATTTAATCTCTTTGCTGCACTCTTAAATTTCACAGTTCTCAGATGTGTCACAGAAAATCCTGATTTAAGTTGGGATATAAGAATTTTGCAATGCTTTGTGATGGCCTTTTGAGCAAGGGTTCATTTTTTTTTCCCATTTTCAATATTTCAGAGCCCTATCTTGCATTTGTAGTTCTGGGAAAGGATTGATCTGGAGCTGGTAGAAGTGATCAGAGCCCGGGCTGAAATGTGAAGCTGTATTTCCAGCCGAGCCTCCTCATAAGACAGCTCTTTGCCCCCTGCTATTATCTCATTTTGTACCAACACCACAAGTTACTGTGCAGCAGCAATTGTGGCTTCCAGAGCATCCATCATGGATTTACCACACACTTAGCACAAAACTGCATGTTGGATTTTGTGGTGATCCAGGGAGTAAATCACCCTGCCAGGCTGTGCAGAAGCAGTTTCCCAGAAGCAGAGAATGCCTTTTTGTGGAAAAAATACACTATGAGGAGTTCCACACTCCTCCAGGATGGTTCTTTTCTCTTTTTGCATCCTTCTCCACTCTACCTGCCCAAGAACTTCTTGGAGGTGAGGTCTGTCATCCGTATTTCTCACCCAGGCCCTTTCATATAACCCACTGAGCCAGTTTGCTGTCAGTGCAACTCGTGTCTGGGTTTTAATGTTTCTCTCTAAAACTAATACAAAACAGCTGTTCTAATGAAAATGTACGTACTTGCCTTCCTCTAGAAAATTCAAATATTTTTAATTTTATAGCACAGCAGTAGAGATGTTCTCTAAAAAGCTGGGGATCAAGATCCAAACTCTCCCAGGCCAAAATCTGAGTTTATCTGGTGAGATGTGTTTGGTGTAAGATGAAGTTCTAGCTTTTCTCTCAGGAAGCTCAGGGGATTTCATGGGAGCAGCTGGGGATTGATGTAAGGTCTTTCCATGCAGCTACCTGAGGTGGTTAAATTCACACCTATAAACATTTATAAACACCACACTGGCACCAGGATGTGGGCATCATCAGCTGCCACCTCATCTTCTAACCATTATGACAAATAACAACAAAATTCTTTGAGTTACCATTGCTACTTCTCATTTTTACAAATACATTGTCCCAAATTCTGGCTACAGATAGTACAGCCAAGGGGATTTTGTGTCTGTTTTGGAGAGAAGGTTTAGATCCACTATGTAAGAGTAAACTGATAGCTCCAATTATTAAATGCAAGTACTTGGCCAGGCTTTAGTGAAGGAGGCCATTAAAGTTTCGGAGATATTTTTTATTTTGGTTACCAAATCCTGTTTCCAAGAGCCAGGGTCTGAATCCTGTTAAAGCAGGACTTTCCATCATTTTCCATTAAAGAAAAAAAGTCTGGATTGGGAAGTATTACCACTGCATCAGGCTCCTGCCAAAGCCTCTGCTTGGACTGCACAGCTGCCTTTAAGATGTTTGAAAAGCCAGTCCTTCCTTGGTATATCTGAAATCGCTCCCTTTTCAAATAAGGCTCCTTTTCCTTTTGAAAAGGTAGGAGGAGAACTGCTAAATAAGAAAAGCAAGGCTGTAGGACCAGCTATATTCAATTATTTGAGCACATTTAATGGGGTTTTAGTGGGATTTAGGGTTCTGAAGTACAATATGAAAATGCCACTCCCTCTAGATTTTTGAGTCCTACCCTCCTTGGTGGCTCTTCCCTGACCACAGGTTTGGGCTGTGGGACAAAAAGGGGGGACAGAGTTTGAAGTGACATATCTGCCCCTTATTGTAGCACTCCTACCCTTAGGACACCCCCTGGGAGACTCCAGTTGATGTCAGCACCAAAAATATGAAAATTAAACCACGGCCCCTGTACTGAGACAGCAGAGGTGGTTAGAACCATTCTTGAACCCTCACTGGGAAATTAAACCTGGATCATTGCTTGGTAGCCCAAGAGACAGCTGTGGGATGAAACAAATGGTTCGTGTTGGATCAGGGCTGGATCAGAATCCACTCAGCTCTGCTCAAGTTTTTCTATTCTATTTTGCAAAGAGACTTTAGAAAAATTACTTTTACTAAGCACATGGTGGTAAGTATAACCCTACCAGAGATATCAGAGGAGCCTAAAGATCTGATTACAAATCAGAATTTTCTTTTTTGAAATTTTTTTCTTTTTTATTTTCCAAAGTCACTTAGTTTTCCCAGCTAAACACAAAACATATTTTATAGCTGGTGGATTTCTTTCAGCTGGCATTTTGTTGATAACTCAGAGATCCCAGCTTGATTACTCTGTAAAATAATGAAATATAGTGCTGATGGCATATGAGAAAATAGGTTATACATCTAAAACACCTAAGGCGATGAAAAAGAAGAAAATTATTAAAATTAACCTTTTTTCATTTTGCCTCTCCTCATCTACCCTTCCTGACTTGAGTTTTTCAGGACTCTTTCCTGGATTGCGATTAGTTCTTTTTTCATTTGTGATACAGCAGAAAAGACACTGATGGTTTCTGTACCCACACAGAGCCAAACAGCTGCAGGTGAGGGCTCCAACACACCCTAATGCTGCCTTTTCTTAAATTATGTATTTGTAATAAATATAATCTTCTCTCTTTTTTCATGCTTTTCTTTCTTAATGCTTCCTTTTTGATGCCAAGATGATCACTGTCACATTGCTCTTAATACAACTTAATATTAGGTTTTCATTTTATATTATGGCCACTAAAAGAAATGGTTTGCCGTTCCAGAGTGTGAGATGGCCAGGAAACATTTTTGGGATTTGTAGATACTTAGGAACTTTGAAGAATTACTCATCTTAAACGAGGAATTAAAGCTTTTTTTTTTTTTTTTTCCCTAAAGCATGACCCTTTACTGTGTGGAACAGATGACCTAAAGATTATTTTTTTATTAATATTACTCACTTCTAGCTAAACTTCACTGTCAGGTTAAAGAAACCTACGAGTTTCCTGTGCTGTATGTAAACTTGGCTAGTCAGGAAATATTCACACCCTCAGAGTACAGCATGTATTGCTAAAAAATCTCTATTAAAATCTTCAGTTTATTAAATTGAAAAAGGATAGGAAACTTTCACACCTCAAAAGCTGTGATATAATTTAATTTCAAAATAACCCCATCAAGATCTTATATTTCTTAAGTGTGAAACTGTCCATGTGTCATTGTCATCTCAGTGCTGAAAATTCAATTGTCATTTTGTTGTTTAGTCATTCCACTTCTGTTTTAATTCAGTAAATTAAATTCACTCTGCTGGGGATGCTCTCTGTTGGGAGGGACAGAAGCATCACATCTTTGACAACAATTTAGAATTGTATATTTGAGATTAACGTGAAAAAAAACTTTTTGGGGAATTCCAAGGGGAAATATTTCAGCCAAGGAAAATGATTCTTTGCTTTTGAATATCTCTCCCCATGTTTTTTTAGCATTTTGATGGATTTAGGGGC
Source organism: Regulus satrapa (assembly GCA_013396955.1). Lineage (NCBI taxonomy): Eukaryota > Metazoa > Chordata > Aves > Passeriformes > Regulidae > Regulus > Regulus satrapa. The sequence goes on from VWZN01019079.1 coordinate 229,912, forward strand.
ATTTTGGTCTGTCCAACAGCAACACGAAGATATGAAATTTAGAGTTAACTTGAGAGTTAGTGCTTTGATTGACAAATTTGCTAAAGATGCTGCTTGGAAAACTTCTTCCACTGCTTAGCTCTACTTCTTCACTTTCAAAATAAGTAGAACTGAAATAGGTTGTTCAAGTTTAAAAAAAACAAACAACCAAAACAAAAAACAAACAAACAAAGAAACAAACAAACCAACCAATCCCCCAAAAAACCAACTGAGTGTTTTAAGGACAATAATACAATACACTAGCTCCTAGGAGTGAGTATTCATTTCCAGTGTATAACTTTGAGAAAATGAAGTACAAATTTAGGTATCAACTAAAGCAAAGAACTTTCAGATGCAACAGCATTTCAGTGCTGTTAATGGCTTTGACAGGACTTTGCTCTGGTTTTCACAAAGTCTTCTACTTATTTATACTCATTTATTTTTGCAGATACCTATGTTTCCTTATTTCCAGGTGTATCCAGTAGCTGTTCACAGACAGAGGTAGCCACAGCCACTCTGAAAATATCTCTTACCTTGCAGCTGTTTGATCCTGTAATTGTATATAAAAGCTTGGATCCAGTGCTGATGCTGGGAATATTTTATTGCTCACTAAAGAGCACTTTGTGGCTATGTTCTGATAGCCAGATTTGTGTTCTGGAAATGTTCAGGAATTCCAGGAGGCCATCAGAGCAGGAATATTATTGCATTTTTGGTAATGAAAAAGAGAAACATACTAGAGACAAGTGAAACAAGTGATAATAACAGAACACCTCTGGAATAAAAATTATAGAGTAAAATGGCGAGTGTCAGTTTTAATTTGCTTTCATCAGCTTGAAGAAACAGATGAAAGTGCACAGCTCACACGATGTAGTTCAGCAAAAAAAAAAAAAAGTCACATTTTTCATTCTAGAAATTCTAGAACACCCACATTTCTATAGGATCAGTGTAATATATTTTTCTCTCTTGCAATGCTGCAGGGAGGCCCCCTACTCTGGATGAGAAGGCACTGAACATAATTATATTACTGAGAGATACTGAGAGATTACTGATGTGTACTGAGAGATTTAAACAGAACTCTGCTCGTTTTGTCACCATAGATGTCAAGATGAATTTGCAGCTCAGGACTTGTGGGAAAAAAAGCTTCATGCTTGCACTCCACTTGACAAATACTGGAATTAATGTTTAAAAATTCTGGCTTATTTAATATTCAGACATCTCACATACCAGAATCACTGCTTTATTCTGACAATTATACAGTTCTTTATGAACTGTTTTAATGAAATTATTTATCTGGAGCACCAGGGCATAAATAATTAATATTCATTGCTGTAGAATCAAATTTTACAGACAATATATGAAACAATCTCAGGGGAAGGCAGATGAGTTCAGACTGTCTGATGGTTTTTAAGCCGCCACAGGGCTTCAGCTTAAGACTCCTCTAACTCTGCTGAGTGTTCCCTTCTGGGATGCAGCAGGAGTCTCTCCCACTTGTCTTTTTCTAAGTTTTTATATTTAATATTCTTTAAATTACTGAAGACTGCAGTAACAAATCCTTCCTTCCCACCCAGTTTGAGCATCTTCTGTTCTACCCTCATTTTTTCCCTGCTCCCATCACTGTGGTGCCAAAGGTTTTTCTTTTAATTATGGATGGCTACGCTCTCCTAAACCTTCTCTGAACACTAAAGATATTTTACATAAGCAAATCTACTTTTTAAAATAAATTAATCTAAAATATGTGTGTATTTTTTGGTTTGGTTTTGTAATCTTTCTTTTTTGATACAGCTTGCACTTCACAGGCTTTGAGGAAATTTCAGAACATACCTTTCATGCATATGGAACCTACCTCCTTCCACCAGACTGTTTCTATGTTTTAATTTACACTACACTTAGCTATTCAGGAAGGTATTTTGGCATTGTGTTGGCTGGTTCCTGTTTAAAATAAAACAATGTTGTTCAGGACTTGTATTTTCCACCTTAAGAGCATAAATATTAAAATCAAATAAATTCTTGCTTTCGTAAACAATATTTTACGAGTAAATATATAAAAATATACTCTGAAATTACTGCTTTTAGTGAGGGTGAAACATGGGTCTTTTATTAGAACAGTTAATGTAGAACATAGATCAATACAGATGACATTAATTAGATAATATATTAAAGCTTTTTTTCCAGAGATATGTAATATTCCATAACTTCCCAACTGGTTTCCAGCCTCCTTGTCAATACCTTCTTTAGGTAAAGCCCTGCTTTGGCTCGACATTGCCCAGGGGCTTGGGAGCTTTTCTGCTTTGGCTTTGGTCTAAGGAAGCTCTGCTGTGGTTTTGAATGATTCCTGCTCCTTTCATTGTTCTCTGCCTGCTTTTCCCCTTTGTTTCTGCCTCTCCTTCCTCACCCCATCTCCCACAAGTGTCCCCCAAGTGGAGCTTGGGGCATCCTTGAATTTCTCTCTTCTCATCCTTAGTGGGTATTACCCCACTGGTTCAGCCTTTTTCACTTGTCCATCTGTCTTGGTTGTGAACTGCAGATGACTTGTTGTGCATTTCTGCATTCCTGAATTGATTCCTCTCACATCCTCCTACCCTTGTCCCTCATGCCGCATCCCCACACACTCCCAAGTTTTGAAAATCTGGAGTGAGCATGTTACACTGTGTGATCTCTGGTCATCTACAGCAGGATCTAATCCCTTCCCTCTCTGTGGTTCCTGACTGTACCCTAATAATAACTTATTAAATGCTTTAGACAGCTAAGCAGTCTGTTTTGGCTGTTTCAGATCTGTGTTTCAGCACCCTGAGGTTTTGTTTTCCCCCATCACATGAGTGTCCATTTGTTTGTCTTGCTCTGTTTCCTGAACTCTGCCATTCTCACACTCCCCCAGCACTGAAAGCCTTTCCACACTTCTGGAATTCTCCTTTCCTGAGTGACCTGGCCTGCTCAGGAACCACAGAGTAGAACATCTCTGTGGAGGTCCCACACAAGGCTGCAGAGGTGCTGGGGTGTGCCCAGCCCATAAATGGGATCTTTTTCCAGTGACAATTACAGGACAGAATTCCCTGTCAGCTTGTCTAGCCAGGAGATCACCCCGCAAAGTTGCTGCAGAGGTTTCCCCTTAGAAGGGTAACTGTGACTGCATGTCCTTCAATGGAAAGTTTACTGGAATATTAATTTTCTTTACAAAAGAATGCGGCAATTANTCATTCCCTGAGGAATTATTTCTGAAGTAATTGGCATTTCTTTAGCTTTTCTGCTACCCATCCTGTGTATTTAAAGCACAACATTATTTGCAGAAATTTAACTTGTAAAGTGGAACAGTGTTTAAAATGTGACTGCTTGAAGAAGCCCTGCAGGCTCCTCAGGAGGATTGTCAGGTTAGCACAACGTGGTGGAGAGAGCCCAGGCCAGGGAGGTTATTCCAGCTCCTCAAAAAAGGGGAGAATTCTTGGTGGGGAGAGTCATTACCTAAGGAATGCAATGACAAAACGGCACAGTATTCCAGGGTAGTACTGGACATTTTGCAGGATCATAAAAATCTTGGCTTCCATTCACGAGGGCCTTTAAGCAGCTGAATGATCCAATTCCTTTCCAATGCTTAGCAGAACAAGTGCTTTCTTAGTGTTACATTAGGGTTTGGAAATCTAGCAAGCAAAACTACGTGAAGTTCATTAAAATGAAAAAGAAACTATCCTATTTCTTTTCATTTGGGTAGAGAGCTGCGTTCCTCTGTAAATGAGAGGATGATCAGGGACTTTAAAGCTGTGCAAATACTCTCTGGCTTCATAGAAAGTCATTATTGTAATTTATAGTTTTAACACGGGCTCCTCTCAGGAAAAATCTGGAGATTACTGGATTATAAAAATTAGTTGTTTGGGGTTTTTTGTTTGGTTTTTGTTTGGTTTGTTTTTGTTTTGTTTTTCTGTTTGGTTGGGTTTTTTTTAATGATTGAGTGCAAAATAATTCTTGGTTTCATTCACATTGAAAAAGATTCATGTGTTTGTTCCAGATACAATATTTTGCATCTTTTAAAGGCTGAGATTGATTATTCCTGTTGCTCACAGCAAATCTCTGTACAGCAGTAGAATCACTTGGAACAGCTTATCTTGATTTTAAATGCTTGCTGCTCTAATGTGCCCTTTACCTGGTCCTGCAAACAGTTGAGCTGTAGCACAACTGAAGCTTTTTATTTTTTGACAATTACTCCAAATTTTTTAGGCTGGCTTGATAACAGTTTGGCTGGACCAGCCTGCCAGTCAGTTATGGACAACTCATCCATTTAACATAAAGTCTAGAGAAATAAATGTGTTGGTGGGGTTTTTATTCATATTTCGGGTGCTGGATAAGCAGGATGGATTTCACAAAAACCAACCAGAGGACAAGAATGCAGGCCTGCATGTGCCATGTTCCTTCCTGATTCCACTTTAAAGGGTTCGTCCTAAAAACCTCAGGTTTATTTGTGCCAGTTCATCCAAAGTGGGGGAAGGACGAGCAAGGTATGAACTTAAGGTATTTACATTTGAACACGAAGCAATTTCTGAAGAATGAGGTAGGAACTAGTTATTGCAAGAACTGTTATTTAGTTTAATTGATCCCAGCTGGGCCTGGAAGAGAAGCCAGCCAAGAGCCTGGGGCTGCTTGCCAGGAGCCTGTCACACTTGATAGCTCGCACTGCTCTGAACTTGGCTGAGAGGGGTCAGGCACAAACTGAGCTCTCCTCCACCACATCCAGCCTCGCTCAAAAATGCAGAGATGCTGCCAGCTGACTCGCAAGCCTCTCTGCTTCCAGCCTGGTCTGAGGAGGCCCCTGGGTTCCTGGAATGAGGGAGCCCGGCGCTGGGAAGGCACGGGAAGATGTTCTGCACGTGGACCCATGGGCATCTGCTCCCATCAGAGTCTCTGTCCCAGCCCCTGCTCCTGGAAAGGTACCCACTGTTGCTGCCTTGGAAGGCTGACCTGAAGCAGAGACTGGACCGAGCAAAAGGATAAAAAAGGGATTTATTAAAAGGTGGACGCACCTTGGGCAGTGCAAGAGCCCAGGCAGGGCTGCGAACAAGATGAACCCAACTGGTCACAAAATGGATGAGCAGCCACAAGGTCTCACATTTTTATGGGTTTTGGTCCATTTGCATATTGGAGCTAATTGTCCAATTAAAGCTTCAGGTTATGAAGCTCCATCCTCCTCTTTTTTCTCTCCTCACTTCACTGCTGTTTGTTCTCTTGGGCTTGAAATCTGCATTGGTCATCCTTGTTCCCAAGCTGGGGAAGGAATTGTTCTGTCTGCCTACTCTGTGAAGAGAGCTCAGCACCACCCAATATGAAATCCAGAACCACACTAAATTAACACAGAGTCTGAAAAATATAGAAGCTAAAACTTAAGGCATCACTGTGAGCAACATTGCTGCTGTGAAATATCCCTGTGCCAGAAATACCACCTCCTTTTTTAGGGTACCTCCTCCTTGGGGTTTTCTAGCTTTGTTCAAGATTTGGAAAGTTTGTGCAGCATAATTTTAGGACAAACCATCACAGTAAATGGCTCATATTCATCACGGAAGCAGGCATGTTAAATCTGACAAATTTCACGTTGCTTTCCTTCCTTGATAACCCCCTGAGTGATAGGATAAACCTGTAATTTTAAAGGATCAGCAGACAGGCTATGGTAGGTGGAATGGTATCACTAAATTGTGCTGATATTGGAGATTGGGCTCAAATGCTGCTTCCTCCTGTGAGGCAGAAGTGGTTTTCTAGATTTTAATCTGTAACATTTCTTGTTGAACCATTCCTTACTGGCAGCTATAAAAAAATCTGGAGAAATGAGAATTTTTTTCCAAGGTGGTGTAAAAAACAATAAATGCAGGACCTTGCAATGTCATGTTTATTGATATTTTTAGGGAGAGGGGCTTAACTGCCCAGCTTTGTGCCTTCAGCTATTCCATGAGGAATTATTTCTGAAGTTAAGTGGTATTCCAGCTTTTAATTAAAAACATGTAGTTAAATATAATGCAAACATGTAAAGACAATATAAGCATGTAGTTGAGGACAATTAATTTGCTATTGAATTACAGCTTTCCTTGTAATCTCACCTGGTGAGTGTAACTATTTCTATTGTTTGAAAGAGCTAAGCAGGCACCTCTTTTCCCCATAGACATCCTTTGGGTTTCCTATGTCCATTTTCTCTTTTTTTACTCTTTTCTGTCCATAACCACCATGGGAGAACTCTCTCAGCCTCTCCAGAAAAGCATTTCCACTTTGTCTAAATAATGAACTATTCCTTGGACCAGAGGACTGGAACCTCTACAAAAGGCTTATTTTTCCCCCTTTTCTCTCTTTATTCTTTGTTTTCCTGGTACCCAGTGAGTACTTAATTACAAGCTGGAAAAGTCCAACTGGAGAGATGAAATCAGGGAAGATCCTCTAGGTCAGGGGAATTGGCTTTCAACCAGCAGTGTCCCACTGGAGTGAAACAAAATGATCCTTCCACTGTGCTGAGGATCTGGCTCGTTTAATCCAAAGCACGGCCCTTCTCCTTTTCATAATAAAGACTTCCGTGGCAAAAATCAAACTGCTATCAACCTAATTACTTGCTTACTTCAAAAGAAGTGTTGCACAGGTTCATTATTATCGAACTTAGCAAGTAAGATAGAGAAATGAAGTGTATAAAGTATGGGGTTTACTTATCCTGGGGAGCAAGGAATGGGGTATGGGGATTCAGAAAAGAACTCTAGGGGTGTGACTCACCCAGACCACTATCTGGTCGCAATCAAAGCTTGCTACTAGTGCAATTTAGTGCCTCCTAAATTCAAAGATAAGCTATAAATCTCCTTCCTGCTCGTGTGAACATAAATATGTATAATCATGTCATTTTTACATGGTATTCTCATCAGAGAGGCAGCTGCAGGGAATGCATTGTTTTCTCTTGTATTTCTATTTAACAGCATCTGCCTAGGTAGACAGAATGTATTTCAGATGTGGTCTGGACAGAGACAAAAATCAGGAACAGATTTCTTGGCCACTTTATTGTGTAAGCAGAGAGAAACACTCTGAGGGCGAAGTTCAACACTGGGTATTCAAACAGAGTTATTTTGGCAGTCAGGTACTAGAAATGGATATTTAGATGCCGGATGTGTGTGTTTATACTTGAACTGAGCCCCACCTTTTTAGAGTACAGCACCTCTTTTCATTTGGTCAGGTGTAAAAATTGTTTAAAATGAAGAGAGGCAAAGCTGACCTAAGTCTTGGATTCTCATGGTGTGATGTGGGTGGCTGGGCAGAACCAGGCAGAGATGCGTTACTGATTATTTTTTGTTCTCTCATACATTGCAAAGGTTGAAATTCTGCCTAATTTAGCCCAGTTCAAGCTTTTAACAATGTGGGTCCCTGAGCATTTGCCCACTTCTGGCCTGAGACAGACCATGAAAATCAGGGTGGATCCAGCTGAGGCACGTGAGCAGAAGGCTGTGATGTTGTAGGACATTTTTCCTGGTGTTCATGTTAGGAATTCAGCTGCCTGGTATCTACTGACATTAGCAGCACTCACAGTTGCTTTAGGCTACACCAGTCCCACCTTCTCTCAGGCACCAGGTGAAAAATTCAATGTACTGTAGGCACTTGACACCAACCCTATTTAACTTAAGTGTTCCTCTTGTGGCATTCCTGCCTTGGCTTGATTGCAGCAGAAGGACTGCAAGTGGTTTCCCCTCCTTGGTCTTGCTCCCATGCTCGCTGTTAACCACCATCAGGGTGGAAATCGAGCAGCCCATCATGCCTGTGATGCCTGCTGCAATATCAGTTCATGTCGCATTAAAAGCAAGGATGCAGTCTCGTAAAGTGGCCTTGTGGATTATAGTCTGACCCTCTGATTTACACAGACAGCATCAGTCTTGTCAATTGTTGATTAATTCTCATTTTCCCCATCCCTGAGCTCCAGGACAATATTTTAAAGCACTGTAGAGAGATTGTTGAGGTTTAGGAATGCTACTCTCCAGTTTAGTGTTCCCATTGAAACACCCCACACCCTGTCTTGGCCAAAGGGAGCTGACAGGGTTTTCTTTACTGCTTCTATTCACTTCATAATTTTTCTTTTCCCTTTCTTCCCATTACAAGTTTTGTTTGGCTTTTTTTTTTTTCCCCTCTCATGTAATTCAATTTTTAACTTTTCCAATGGCACTTGAAAGATACAGAATCTCAATAATTTTAATCATAGGCTTAAAGTACACCTTAACTGTAGATACTTCTACTTATTTACTTTTTCTTTTCTGTTTTTTTTTT
>VWZN01019079.1:238231-284019 GCA_013396955.1 Regulus satrapa
ACTTTTTAAACAATTGATAAATAGTGGACTACTTCTGTTTCAAATCTTGGTTTACATCATTTTTTTGTACATTCTAATGTTTTTATTTCAAGCTCTCTATTTTAAAGCTAATTGCACATTTCATCTGATGTCTAGATACCTCCTTAGCAACCAGGAGCATTTTCCAAACCATTTTTTTTTTCCTGTTTTTGACCAAGAAGGGAAAACTGACAATTATTTGCAGCAGCACTAGGTTGTAGTACAGTAAAACTAAAAGCAAAGCTCTGCCAAGTCTTCCAGCTGGAATTTCCCCCTTTCAGCTGTACTGATCCTCCTTTCTGTTCCTTGGGATAATTAGTGATGTTCCTGAGTGCTTTTTTTATCAGCAGGGATAATCTCTGTACGTCAGCCCTGCAGCTTGCCATGAGGTCTAGGACATGTTTGCCTCAAATATAAACAAACCTTGCAGTACACTTTGTCCACCCCAAATGGCAGCAATTTTGGGTGGGTACAGCCCCTCGGCAGACCAATACTGCCAGGACCAGAATTTCCTCAGTCTTTTTTAACCCCATCTCTTGAAGGTTTAGTTATTTTTCAGTATTTGTGTTGCCACTTCAAAGTCCTTGTAATACAAGGACATTTTTGTATGATTTATCTTATCCAAAAAGGAAAAATAGATTTCTGCTGCTCAAGAGCAGCCTGTGGGAGATATTTTAGCTGCTGGTGACTCAGCAGCTCATGAGAAGTTCTGCAGCTCTGATGGTGCATTAGTAAGAAAAGTATATGGAGACTAATCAGGATAAAAAAGGTGCAAAGTCATTTATTAGTTTTATTTTTACATCAATTTCATGCTTGAGTCATGTCCATAAATATTTAATAAAATAATAAAATTCAAAGGTAACTGAATCATGTGTGAGTCAGTTTTGTCTTTGCTCACACTTGGATCGGGAATTTAATAGTAAAGATATAAAATCAGTTTGTACTTCATGCCATGCATTTTTGGTGCAATTGTTTGTTAATATTTTCACATCATTTTAAAGAAAAATATGTAATGTAATGTCATCCTGCAATATAAAAAAATGCCTAGAGATTGCCAAGAGTCTTCAAGCTTCCACCTACTCAACTTTCTCTAATGTGACTTTTATCTAACTTTTAGCTTCAGGTCCCAATGTTTCTTTTGTCTAGGAAAAAAAAAAAATCCAACCTCACAAACAAAAGATCCCCAAACAAAACACCTCCAGTTAATTCTTGTATACTAAAAACCAACCAAATAAATAAGAAAACAAACAAAAAAAAACCCCTGAGGACATCTTGGTATTTGGTCAGAGACACTCCTAGTGAAAGAGCACAGTGATGACAAGGGGGGGGAAGCCGAAATGGAAAAGACTTGCAGGCAGAAACAAAGGTAGAAGCATCTGCTTTGAACCTGGGAGCTTCCCAAGCATGTTCCAGGTGTGGGCCACATGAGCTGAGGGAGGAATGTGGCTCTGAGGGTGATGACAGGTCCCAGGCTGTTCTGCCTCAGTCCCAACATGCATTTCCAAAGGATTTGTCTTTTTCTTGCCTTCTCTTTCCCTTGGTGAGTTATTTGAACAATTTAAGTAAAAAATGAGACCGTTATTCTGAACAGAAGCACAGAAACTCTCTGAAGGAAGATGTCTTCTGTGAAGACAGGCTGAGAGAGTTGGGATAATACACCCTGGAGAAGAGAAGGCTCAGTGGAAATCTTACAGGATTTTCTCATACGTGAAAGGAGCCTACAAAACAGCTGAGAGGGAATTTTTAGGATAAGGGGTAAACTGCCTCACCATTCAGGCCCTAATGGTTAGAACCAGACTGAAAAGATAAATGTTCAGATCTATGTCAAAGGTTGTGTGTTCCATCCATTTTCATCAGGCAAGAAGTCTGGCTGGTTTTATTATAAGAGAATAAGGAACAACATAATTTAATTCTGATATCATACTCAGCTTGAAAGAAATCACCGAATCATCAGTGGGGCCTGGATCCTGGCTCAGACTTTTACTGTGTTTCAGAGAAGAAGATATGTTGTATAGAAATCACAAAATCATTCAGGCTGGAAAAGACCTTTAAGACCATTGAGTCCAACTGTAAACTCCAAAAAACAACACCATTAATAATTTGTTCAGCTTACTTTGAACACCACTAAATAACACAAGCAGAACTGTAAGATACAGTGAGAAAGATGAAGAAATAGGAAATGCTTGCTTGGGTTTTGTTGTAAATTTTATTTCAGAGAGTCCAATTATTGCACAGAACTTAAAAGACATCGCCTCAAATGGTTAACAAAACCACGTTTCAAAATTGCTGGGAAGCGTTAAAGTTTTGCAGTTTTTTTTTTTTATGAAACAAACAAGCCATGCAACCCTCCCAAATGTAGGGCTCAGTAAACACCTGCAGAGTCCCACAGGAGGGCTGGCTGTGCAGCTGGCTGAGGGGAAGATTATCCAGAACCTCCCTGGTCCCTTTTCATATCCATCATCCAGGTCATAAGGGGCTTTTCTTTTGTCTCCAGAGCTGGAATCCAGAGCAGGCTTGCACTGTGATAATAAATCTGGTGTAGAAAACGTAAAGTTCTGAACTCACTTTGGCAGGTTTCTAATTTATTTACGATTTTCAAAAATCCCTGCAGCCAAGCATAGAAGGACAAAGTTGAGGTCCATGAAATTGCCAGTATTGAGCCTTTGCCTTTTATACCAGGGCCAAAGGGAATCATCTGCTCCTCAGATGTTTTTTGTTTTGTTTTGGGTTTTTTTTATGCAACAAGAGCTAATCTGCAGTAATAACAAAGATTTACTATAACTGTAATAAACTGCTTTTAAAACTCCAAGTGACTGTGGAGTGGCTCTGGTCCAATGAACCAGTGGAGGTTTCTGGAGTTTGAGCATCTCTTGTGAAGGCAGAAGCTTCTGAATTCAGGATTACACCAAAGCAAAAAGAAAACCAAAAAATAAACACGTGCAGGAGAAGAGCTCAGGCAGGGTGGTCCCCAGCCTTGTTGGTCTCAGAGTTTCTGTTTTGCTGAGGAGAGCAAGTGAGGCAATGTGAGCCATTGCCCCAGATGTGGGGCCTTCATGGTGGCCACCAGCCAAGAGAAAGCAGAGAGGAAAAACAATTTCTAGGATGAGATAGGAGAGGGGGAAAGAGGTGGAAAGGAGCAGCATGCAGCTGATCCAGCCAGCAGTGCAGGTCTTCACCCTTCTGCTTTTATTTTGGCTTTGAAATGCACAATATTGCTGCATTTTTTGAGGAAAGCTGTGAAACTCACCCTATTTCTCAATTCGTATGGTAGACCCTGAGCCTTCTGTTCCTCTTGACCCAGAAGACACAGAAAATCAGGTCCATCACTGAGATCTCTCCTCTGCCCTTTCCTACTCTGTCTCTGCCCATATGGCCATGGTTGTGTAGCTTCTGGTAGCAAGAAGCTGCAAGAAATGGGGACATTTCCCTCAGTCCTCTTGTTTGAAACTGTTTGGAGTAATCTGACTGGATCTGTACTTTTTTTCAAATAACAAAAGCAAAGCAACTGGTAAAGACAAGTTCATTTGACCCTAAAATTCATAAAGTGAACTCTGCCTCAAAATATTTCAGATGGAGTTTTCATAAAGTATTTTCTTTCTTGTTGAAAAGCGGAGATCAAACAAAGCACTTCTTGACTTTTAGTTAAAAAAACCCAAACAATTTCAACATTAAATCAAGACCTCAGACTGCAACAAATTGAAAATTTTTATCTATCTTCTCTCCTCCATCCTTTCTTTCCATAACCTGGAATTATTCAGAATTCCCATTCTATGCTGGACTACTTTTCCATGTGCTTAAAAAAAAAAAAAAAAAAGAATTAAAAATTAAACAGTGGCTTTTTACTAAAGAAAGGAAGAATAAATGCCCTTCTAAAAGTATCATTACAGATTTTCTCTTTCCCAAAGCATCCACCTCCCCATTAGGATGATTAAATTCATTTTAGTATAGTGCCAGCTGGGTGGGATTGTTGCCTCCCATCAGAGAACCATTGTAAACAGATAACCTCCTTTGTTTATATCATTCTTCTCATGTGGAAGGCTGGTTTCTGTCTCTGGGCCCGCTAAACCTTTGGGGATATGTCAGCTCTTTCATCTTTTCCCAAGCTTGTTTTAGAATGGCATTCACTGTGACTGAGGATTTGCTGCACAAGTGATAAGGTTATCAAATTTTGAGTCCTTCTCTGTGCAGTAGTTTGATTTCCTCTTGTTAAGTCAGGTTGCCTTTAGGGTGTTTTTCTGTTCTCTTTTCCCTCTCTGTGACAATAGCCAAAGCAAGGAGTTCTTAAAATCCTTACAGATCTGAACAGAACCTTAAAAACTGGTACCAAAAAATCACGACACCATGTCCTGTGAGATTAATCCCAGCTTCTTGATAGTACTGGGCCTTTCAGAAAATCACATTTTCCTTGATGCTAAAGGCAGTGATTCCACTCACATCACTTCCTTCACTCATCAGACAGGACTGGATTTAAATACACCTCAGCCTTATAATAATATGTGCATTCCATATAATTTTGCCATCCTTATTTGCTAAAGAACAGAACTTTTTATCTCATCATGAATTTTCAACCTTTATCTGTAGTGGGTTTGTAATTAATTGGCTCTTTTCCTGTTACAATCATATTTTTCCATTGAAATTGACTCTAATTGGATTGAATCTTAGTAAGAAAGGCCAAATTATTTATATGTTGCCAGAGAAAATGTGCTCTAGTCAGTAAATTGTGTGGTTACACACAGACAGCATTACTGAAATAGATAATCCTCTACAGATGCATTAATTTCATAATCTAAAAATGCTCTCTAAAGTATTTTACAGGAACAAATAAAGGCCAGCTAGATGACACAGCTTAAGAGGGCAATGGTAAATAAATTACTGCTAATGCAAGTCCGTGATTTCGAAAAATTTTTTAAACCAGCATCTCCCAGTCATAATTTGCTGCACTACTTTTTCCACAGAAATTCCCTGTAATCATATTTATAAACTTGGTTATTTTACAGAAATAGTTGACCAAAGCTTAGAAGGAGCTGTAGCAAATCCTGTTGCTTGCTTGACTCTCGGAGCAGTCGGCGTCCAGCCTGGTGTCCTGAGGTTGTGCTGCCAAGGGAAAAAATATGACACGCACCCTTGTAAAACTTGTGCTGCTTTCTTTGGCACTCCCCCTTCTCAGGGCCCGTGTCCATGTGGTAGTTGTGCTTTGTTTTTTCTAATTACTGGCAGATGAGAGAGTTGGTGTCCACGGGAAAGAAAGCTCTTGAAACGACTCTAACAGGTGTTCCAAGGCCAAAGCTTCTGCACAACACAGGTGTAAAATGAGATGTTTGCTGCACCTTATCCGCTGCTGATCGAATGGAACAAGCACTGGACAAGAAAATACATGCCTGTTTTCCTAAATAGCTGCATTGTCCAAGGCACTGTGCTGGCAGAGGTGTGAAAGAGTGCTCACTTTCCTTTCACAACTGTTCTCTGTCTTTTCCAAAGGCTTTCAACAAATGGGTTGAAATCTCTCTTATCTGTCATGGGCATTTCCAGCATGCTGGAAGAGCTTCAATGCTCTGGAGAACATGTGTACCTTTCCTGAAATGCATCCTTTTGTTGGCTCTTCAGATATTGCTGCGATCATGGACATGGGCAGCTTTAACCGGGGTTCCTGAAAACTACTTATGAACCTTTTCCCCTTGGAAAATGTTATAGTAACAGCACTTGTTATGCAATGTTTGGAAACAACTGAAATGTTTATAACAGATGATAAAAAGTAGAAAATGTATTCTGCACTTCTGCTGCAGTCAATAACACCTGTGTGTGGTTGAAGCTTATTTATTTTATACTTGGTGATGAGCAAGGCCTTGTACAAACAGGTCTTATTTTCACTTTATTTCTTGCAAATTATTCATAAAATCCCACGTGTAAATTTTTGTACCAGCAGTTAAGCCCAGTCTGTTTGGTCTTAGTGTATCCAAGGGGTTTTTCAGGCCATGTGTGAGCAGTATTTTCACAACTAGGTGTTTTGTTTCAAGGGAGTGACCTTGATATGGCTCTTTGAGCCCTAAATTTTTATTGTCCTCATAGTGGAAACCTTTATCATGCTCCCTGCAGCAAGTGCTGGTGGGGTGCCTGGTCTGGACCTGAGACTGGCGTCCCTCTCCCTGTCAGTAAGACGCGGGGAACTGGGGTTGATTTGTCCCTTTTTAAAGAATCACTGGTGATTTGGGGCAAAAAAAATGGAGGATGTTGCAGGAAAAAAAAAAAAAGTACAAAAATAGGTCTAGAGCCTTTGAGTGATGGAAAGGATTGGCTTTTCCTTGGTTGTATATGTTTTTGCACATGGGCACACTCACAGCTGTGGGGTTTGGAGCTGTCGTGACTCGCTGAGCCTGGAAATGGAGATGTGGCATAAATTAGACTAAATTTCAGCAAGAAGGAGTAAATCCACTGAAAACAATGTGCTGGGACCTGCTGTGTTCTGTCAGCCCCCCGACTCTGGCTGCAGATGCTCTGTACTTGGCAGCTCCTTCGGGGCCTGGAGGATTTGGGATGGAAGCTCTCTGCCACATGGCTGACCAGTGACCTGGGTTTTTGTCTAGCAGGGTGACACCCAGACCCTGGCTGAGTGTGGTTTACTGCTCACACAAACCTTGCTGCAGTGGCAGTTACTATTAAATTTGTCCACGTATTATTAAGGTTTTAATTAAGGTTTTAATTAAACCAAAATATCTATGTAGAGATCGCCGCCAGGTTTCTCTGAACAAAGTGCCGGTGATGGCACCAGGGGAACAGGCAGGAACAGATGCCCAGGAATTCCCCCTGGACAGGAGGCAGAACTCACTTGGGCACTGCCTTAGCCCTGAACAGATTGTCCAGAGAGGGTGTGCAGCTCTTAAATTAGTGCTAATATAGCCAAAAACAATGAGAGAAGCCTCAAAGCAAAGGAGAGACCCAGAAGAACAAAAAATATTGGCCTGTAGACAGCACTTCGAGTGTTCTGGCAAAGATGAACACAGAAATTACTCTACAGGGGATGAAAAAAATCCAGGGAACATTTGGAAGAGAAAGCACAATAAATGGGGAAAACTGGCAACAAAGAGCAATCTTAAATTAACTGCAACCTTGTGTTAGGTCTTCTGTTTTGTTGATTCTCATTTCAGATTTATGTGGCACTTGATAAGTTTCTTAGTTTGTCAATAAAGCATAACCTTGCATTAAAAGAATGTAAATTGGGTGAAAAAATTGTTATTAAGAAAAAAAAAATCCAGGCATCTGAATTGTGTATTTTTTTCATACTTTAATGACTGTTCACTACTGCAAACTGTTAAGCAGAAAACCCTGTTCTCTGCTTTACAGTGTGCAAAATCCCCAAGTGACTAAAAATATACAAATAGATGTAAGAAATAATCAAGTAGCTAATAATGAGTAAAGTAATGTTTTTTGAAGAGTTGTGCATTGTGTATTTCAAATAATATAAATAGGAAAGGCAGAAAGTGCTGGTCTCAAAGTCTATGGCTTTCTTTTCACTTTTGATCAAAAATTTAGTAAGCAGTAGGATGTACTGGTCCCATTTAGGGTTTCCTCCCCCTTTTTGCCTCATAAAAGGAAAGTTAGTGAGCCCTTGCCTCAGGAGTGGCATTAGTAAATTCTTCCTTTGTCCTCTTTCCCTCAGCTTGTAGGAAATCAGAGTTTTATCAGATCTCTAAGGAAGGCCCTTAAGACCTGAAATTAGGTCGAGGGAAAGATTCGTCCCTACATGAGCACACACTGACCTTAAGCGCACTCATTTCTTACAGATCAGGTGAAAGTTTTGTCTTAAGTAATTTCTGCTCACAGAAATTTAGGAAGGCTGACGTGCCTCACTGCCATCCTCCTTTTGTGTGGCAGACTTTCTGATTTTCTTTCAAAATTTCACCTCCTTGCCACAGCACCAATTCTTCTCTGGGTGTAACAATCTCTAAATTCTCCGCTTGTTTATCTTCATGGCCCCCTAACAGGTGGTGGAAAAAAGCTGATAATGGTTCACTGGGTTGCATCCTTTACCGTGGGCCCTGTCTTGAGCAGGTTTTGGAAATCTGTTTTATCAGAGTTGTTTAATGATAATGTCAGCAGTGAAAGTTCTGTGATCATCTGCTGGATTCTAAATCCTGCAGAATTTGTGTTTGATTCAAGGCCATCTGTGATCCTTTTGTTGCTGTGAAACATTTGTTTCAGTTGTGTTACTAAAAACCCTTCAGGCCTCTAATTATTGTTATTGATCTCTCGGCAGATAAAAGAGTCCTCCAAGCCCTTGTCTGACTTGTCTTTGGTGCATTGAAATTATATAGGGGGAAGGAAATGGCCTTTCCCCCTCTTTTCTTTAATGAAACAAACCTATTGGCAAGCACATTGAATTTATGTTTTCACATGAGCTGTGTTTTCTGTGCAGCCCTGCCATGTTTGTTTCATATGAAGAGAATCCCACTCTTTCATTTTGTTCAATCAAATGCAGGAAGTGTCTGATCATCCCACCTTAGCTCTCCTGCCACAGCAGCTATTAATCACTCCCTTTGAAAAGTTTGTACTTTTGCAGTTGGAAGGCAGGCATTGATAACTGATTACATTGCGATTAAATTTAAACTGGTTAAATTTCGTCAAATGTTGCATACACACAAATACAGCATTTACACATAAATACATACATTATTTATATATAATAAATATTACATAATTAATTAGATACACTTGTCTGTAATTTATGCTAAAATATCTGAATACTTGGAGGATTTGTGAGTCTACTTTGGGGGTTTGGAGGTATTTATTTCAATCACTGTTACAGAAGACCCACATATTTTGAGTTGTGGTGAGTTTTCCAGCCTCCATGATTCTATGAAACCATAGATCCCAGGACAAAACCCTGCAGGAATTCCACTGGTAAATGGCCTTCAACCAAGGTGAAAAGAATATTCCCAACTTTTCCCAAATGCTGAGACCCATGTATCTCTGTTAAAACTCAGTGGATTTTCCAAAACTTAAATATTCCTATAACTTCTAGCAGAATTTTCTTGGTGACTCCCTGAGCATCTACGGTTTTTAAGTTGGCTTTTCTCATAGAGGTCACTTTTTGCTCTATTATTCTTCTTTGCTCTATTGCTCTATTATTCCTTCAGAAGAGAATGCTGAGATTTTCACTTCTACAGACTGTGAGCTGCAGTTATCTTGGATTCTGTGATAAAGGCCAACACAGCAAGAATTATGTCTCAAGTGCTCCCTGGGCAAGGGAATCTCTCCCTCCATCTGCAAAATTAAATTTAGTGTTGCTGAATTAAAATGGTGTCAGAAATTCCCCGCTTCTTTTTGAAAGAAAGGTGGCAGCTAAAGTATCTGACACCCACTTAGCAGCCTACATGGAATAATAAAAACCCTCAGAAACTAACTACCAGGGTCACTGGTTATTGCACTGACTTTGGCATCCTGTGGCCCAGAATTTTTTGGCAGCGTTTCATCTGCTGGGCAGCTGAACCGTGTCCACCACCTCTACACAACTTACAAGGGTTTATGTAGATAGCCTGAAATGTTATGTAAATAAAAATTAACTCCACAGCCTGCTGTACATAATGTGAGGCAAACATCAAGCACCTTACCGTCCTATATCTCCAGGATGAGGTAAATTTTAACACTTCACCTCATTGGCTGAAATCCAGGCTGGAATTCACAGAATATTCATAGAATATTTGCAGGAATATCCACAAGAACATGTGAGAATTCTTTAAGAATGATTGGACTAAAAATTTTGTCGCAAGTCATTCTGGTGTGTCCTCACTGTGACCTCAGGCACAACCAAGATTTAGCCAGCACACTTCTTGTTGGGTTTCCCTCTGGAAAGCTCACACTGTGACTTGATTTGTCACCATTTGAATGCTGATTTTTTTTTTTCTCCCCCTCCCCTATCAGATTGCATGGAGTAGTTCTTGAATTTTGCAGTGGTTGTGAGAAAATAAATGTAATCATAGGGACAGATCTGTTTAGGACTGGCAGAGCTCCATGGACTTGCTAAGGTTGTACTGGCCCAGCATTCATAAAGGTCAGATGTTACAGGCTCGTGAGAGCAACACGACATTTAGGGCTTTGGCCAGAGTCCAAATTGCTGTGATCAGTCTTGCTTTTCATCAGAATTTGGGGCTTATTAGCTTATATCCATTTGCCCTTTGTAAATATGCAAAATAATCTTTTTAAACGCAGCCTACTCAGCAGAGCAGAGCACTCAGCTTGCCAAAGTGTGTCTATGCTTTCTCTGACAGCACCTGGCTTTGTTTGGAGTCCTCCCTCGGTGATTCTGCACATCTACAGCTTTTATGATGGGCTGTGCTCGTGGCTGAAAACCTCACAAGCAGGTGAAGAAATTGGCAGCTCCAGCTCAGATTCTCAGCCACAGTTCTGAGACTGCAGATGAAGATTTTATTTCTTTTTTCTTCAGACAGAAATAGGGAGGAGTTAGGATGTTGTGATTTATTTTGTAGGACAGCAGTACCTCTCTTATGGGCCTCATCTTCTTGGAGATGAGAACAAAATAATTTTAGATTAAATTTGGCTTGTTAGAGCTCTCAGAGTGCCTCACTCTTCTGCAGTTTCATTCATCTTCCTGAGGGAAGAAGCCTTCGGATCCAGCAGCTGACAGGAAACAGCAACTAATGATGATTATTTGTATAATCTAGAAGTACTTTCTCTTCCTTTCATTAGGGAACACTTGCACTCTCTCTCAGTGTCCCTGAGTTCAGCTGAACAGCAGCCAAACTGCATCACTCAGTTGTTTCATTAGTCTTTTAGAAAGGGCAGGAGAAGCAAGTGAGCAAGGCTAAAGTGAGAAGGGTTTCATTTCAGGGGTGGAAAAAGGGAAAAAGGCTTTCTCTGTGCTGAGATTAAGTTGTAAAACCTGAATTTTTAAGAACACAAGAAAAAAATATTTGATATTCCTGACTATAGGATGAGTAGGAGCAAAAGAAGAAAAGAATGATGGGTAGAATTCTTTAAGTTCATTAATACCTGTGCAGGAAAGTTGCTGTCAAATTTCATCTCTGACTTCTTGCATGCCTGTGAAACTGTAACAGAGGTTCTGAGCCCTAAAACACATCAAGTGCTGAAGGAAAAGTGAAATGTAAAATTCAAATTTATATCAGCTCATTGATCATTCTTTTCCTAGACTCATAGTGTCACAGGATGGCTGAGGTTGAAAGGGACCCTAAAGTTCATCTCCATTCAACCCATGCCATGAGCAGGGACATCTCCCACTGTCCCAGGCTTCTCCAAGCCCTGTCCAGCCTGGCCTTGGACACTGCTAGGGATCCACAGGAACACTGCCAGGGGCAGCCACAGCTTCTCTGGGCACCCACAGGAACACTGCCAGGGCCTGCCCACCCTCAAAGGTGGTGCTTTTTTAAAAATAAATTCTTCTTCCCAATATCTAATCTAGACCTGCGCACTTGCAGTTCGAAACAATTCCCCCTGGTCCTGCCTCTCCAGGCCCTGTGAATAATCCCTCTCCATCTCTTTTGCAGACTCCCTTCAGGTACTGGAAGGCTGCTGGAAGTGACCCTGAAGCTTTCTCCAGGCTGAATAATCCCAATTTTCTCAGCCCTTCCACTCATCTGTATATTGGAGTTTGGCAAGAAAGGCAGGAAGAGACATGTCAGCAGAGATTTTCCATAGGAATTAGTGTTTGATGTCATTGGGAGCACTTTTATTTCCATTTCTGATGCAATAGTAGGTTTTCAGCACCTACAGCATTCCCCATTTGGAGTTCAAGGAAAGCTGATTTCTGTGATCTTTATTCTGGAAAGACACACAAAGTTTAAACAAAAGGGAAATTTAAGTAATATAATGCATTAGTAAGGGAGCAAAGTGTTTGCACTATTTGCATTATAAATTTGTGTTCTTGTTACTTTAGTCTCCAAGGAAAATTTGTGTATTCCTGTGCATGAGGACATTGTGTGTTAAGTGCAAAGCAGCTTCTACTTGTCTACAGTTCATTTAAATCAAATTTTAAAAAGCAACTTGCCATTAGTGAGTTCATCTGATGCTGTAACTGTGTGCTGGTCCCCAGCTTCCAGGTAGGTTTCACAATAAAGCATGCTTGTTTCTGGGGGTTTTCCTTTTGATTTCTGAAAAGTTATCCATCTACACTCTTTCTCAACAATGTGCTTTGTCCACTCTTATTATCCAAGCCTTCTGTTCTGACAGGAGGCTTTCCCAGCTAGCCTTTTGCCAGAGTGTTTCACTAGAGATATGTTTTGGGCATGGGAATGACATCCACACTTTTCTTTGCAGTCTGGCAGGGCTGTGAGTGGCAGCCCCGACCTCCCTGATGCTGCCATCACTGTGCAGAAAACATAATTATGGTGCAGTTCCCTGGGGATCCCTGTATTTTGTGAGGTGGTACCTTGCTGCAGACAGCAGGGATTTCAGGCAGGCTTGTGTTTATTCCCTACCCACTCTTCTCCATTTGGCTGGTTACCTGTTGCCAGCCCTGCCTGCCAGGTGCCTCTGTTGAGAGGGAAAAGCAAATGCCCCCTGTGCCTGGTCCCAGCAGAGGGAACAGCATGCAGAGGGAATTTTTTAGCTGCTTGTTTATCAGAGGGTTGGGATTGAGCCGGGGAGCAGAGCGAGTCTGATTTTCCTGCTAGCATCCAGCTCTGTTTAATATCAAAGGCAGCTGTGATGCTTGCACAGGGCAGAGCCTGAGCTGGTCAGCCTGCTCGCTTCACCGTGCAGGAAAGGCCAGGGAAAGCTTTCATTGTAATGGAAATGGGCTTCTGCGATGCATAAACAAAGTTTACTCAGAAATCCTGAGCAACAGTCGCGCTGTAAGTTGTCTCTCGGTTTTGTTTGCGGTTCAGGGTTTCTGGTGTCCTTCCCAGTGGAGGGGTTGTTAATGTCTGCTGCTGCGGGCCAAGAGAAGAAGGAACAAGCCTGAAAAACCCCACATCCTCTCGTAGGAGCAGAGCCTTCTTTGGACGTGTTCCTATTGATGCACCAGACATTGCCCAAGTGGGGCGGAGCACAGAGCTTGACCTGCTGATTTTGCAAACCCCAGTTTAAGTTTCCCGTCTGCTTTGATCCAGTTAAGCAAACAACTGTTTCTCTTGGGAGATAAATGCCCTGCTCTGAGATGTTTGCAGGCGATGTTTGGCTGCTCGGTCTTTACTTCTCGCAAGCCCCTCTCTGTCTGACCACTGGGTGTCAGTACAAGCCTGCCAAATGATTTTTCTTTGATTAAATATACATGAGTTGCTCTCAGGCTCTGAGGGTGTTCTTTACTTAAGGTGGCCAAGGCAAATTTGAGAGTACACACAGCAGGAGCATAGAATAATTTCAAAAAGCAGCTCAGATCAGTAAGATTTTCCTGAATCACA
The DNA here is from genome assembly GCA_013396955.1 of Regulus satrapa. Classification (NCBI taxonomy): domain Eukaryota; kingdom Metazoa; phylum Chordata; class Aves; order Passeriformes; family Regulidae; genus Regulus; species Regulus satrapa. Next base: position 251,620 of record VWZN01019079.1, read on the forward strand.
TTGCCATTCTATCTGAATTAATTCACACTATCAGGAAACCAAATAAATTAAAGAAAAAAAAATCTTTTTCTTTCTTCTTATGCAAGAAAAACTACTTTCCCTGCCCAATCATGAGGTACAATGCTGTTATATTTTACTGTATTCATATTTCTTGTGCATCCGCCAATATCTGACCGGAGGTCCCAGTCCTGAAAGGTGCTGTCCTCATGCAAGGTGATCTTAGGAAAACGCCCTTACAAATGTATGAGAATTCAGGGGGTTCCACACCATTAAAATAAATAACTCTATTTTCAAGGCTCTTCCTCCTTTCAGCAATGGGGGGGGGGGGATTCTGCTTTGGTAGAATGGACTCAAAACGTGTGAATATCTCACCCAAGACATGAGCTGAAAAGTCAGTGGCAGCTGAAAAAGAGTTCACTTGAATGGAATGGATAATTCTGTCTATGAACATAATAGCTGTAATTTCACTTTATTATATGTTGAATTTTATTCCTGTTTTCAATATGTTGAAGGTGTGATGGCATTGGAAGAAACCTGAAGAGTTTTGGCCCCTGGGAGCTGGACAGATGTCACAAATATTTAGGGTTATGTAACAGGCAGGTTAATTGTATAGCACTGCAAAAAGGATCTGCTGTCAAAAAAAATGAGAGTTGCAGTCAGTTTGGTCCTACCTCTTTAGGCTGCAGAGTTCTGTGACCACTAAAATGAGCCAAGTAGTCAAATCCCTGTGGTTTGCTGCTCCACAATGCTGCCATGGTCAGGATGAGCTGGTCATGGTCAGTTTGAGCCACCTTTGCTCAAACTCTACTCAGATTTTACAGCAAATTTAAAAAATTCAACCATGTAAATACTTAATTAAAATAACCTGTTTTGATGGTCATTTGTTAGAATGAAAAAATCTGCAGCAAACTCTTGTGCCGTACAAATAAAATACACATTGGACTCCTGTTCAGAGTATAAATAGAACAGAGCAAGGTTTGTGCCAGAAGTTTTCTTTTGCATACACAAAATTGAATACTGAATTCCCCCTCTAGGTGCTTTTTCTCCTTCCAGAGTGGATGGTAAAAGTCACAGATTTGAGACTTACCATGCTGTACAGTTGAGGTGTGGAGCAAAAAGCAAGGGTTTATCTAAACTGAACCTGTGCCAAAAACCTCTTAATAATCTGATTTTTAGGTGTACACAACCTGCGTGTCTAAATTAGGGGGAAAACACAGCTGAGCACTGCTGAATTCCCATTTTTTTCCCTGCCCTGAGTGCCACTAGAGGCCCTTTTGTACTGCAGACACATCACAGCTCCTGATCCTACTCTGTGCTGGTGGAAGAGAGCTGCAAAGTTTCCACTATTGTCATCAAAGTAACAGCAGGTCTGGAGGTCAAAGACAAAATTTCTGGACAGCTAAAATCACATATTAGCAATATTTTCCCTATATTGTCAAATCAATCAAATCAAAAATAGCATTTTTGCTTGGCTCTAAAGCTGAAGTCCTCAACCTGTGCCTTCTTCGGTGTCCTAGTGAACCAAACCACTTATTTTAATTAAAAGAATTTCAATTATATTGAAGGCGATGCTCAAATACTTTTTTAATAAGTTTTTATTTCAGCAATGAAACAAAAGACTCTTAACTGTTCTGTTGTCATGTATAGTGGTTGGAACATTAAATAGTTTTCTGTTTTAACAGGATCTAGTACTGAGAATGTTCTGTGTCTAACATGCTCCTAAATAGTTTAGATCAAAGCCTATAAACTTAGTCTTTCAGCATTAATGAGAACAGATAAGTTGGAGCCACTCTGCTTTTCAAACTTGATTTTATTAAATATAAACAGATCACATCCCAAATTAGATTTGTGCAGTGGCAGAGAACCAGCACACATATTGAATTTGCAGACCAGAATTGAATATTTTTTAAAAAATAGATGCTTCAGGCAAATATTTCTTCATATACATAAAACATGATTAATTTAAAAATTGCTCAATAGCAATGTAATAATTTATTATTTTTGTAAATTGCCTCACCATCTTAACTACAGTAACTTCAGAAAGGAGTGAAAGTAAAATAAAGGAAGGGTCAAACATCTCAGAACTGGGGTTTTTTTTGGTTTTTGGTTTTTTGTTTTTTGGTTTTTTTTTTTTTTTTTTTTGAGATTTCAATAGGAATCTCACCTGGGAGCTTTGGATGATTATCAAGAGGGTGTTTGCTGGACCTGGTCCATTCCCTGCCGAGCTGGAATGGAGAATACTGTTAAATTATATCTGAGATTTTTCAGGAAGAACCCCTTGTTTCCAGACAAGGAATCACCTCAAACTGTTTTAGACATCCAGGAATGGAGACTTTTACTCTACATTTTAGACTGAGGTCAAACGTAGCAAAAAAAAAAGAGTCAGCAGTGAGTGGTGGTTTTTCACAATCTAGATAATCCATCACTGGACTACCGTCACATGAGTTGTGGTGGCTTTTTCACCACTACAAATCTCATATTTTATAAAAGATAATAATTAATTTGGAATGTCCTATGATCTGTGCTGTACAGATAAGCCTCAGTTACCACAGTGGTCACTTCTGGCCTTATGATTTATGGCTGTATTTGTTGTAGCAGTTATTTCTAATGTTCAATATTTACAATTTCAGTGTTTTCTTGCATAAAATTAAACATCTTGTGTTGGTGGCACATGTCATGTTTCCCAAAAGCCAACAGCATAGAAAAAACTACTGCCATTGGCTGGTTTCAGATCAAACAAAAAAAGATTCTAATTAAATCTAACGGATTAGTGAATGTAAAAAGGAATGAGAACAAACATACAAGTAATTTAAGAGATAGAAATACAGCCAGATAACCTGAAGGCATCAAGAAATGGCTTGAGTTTTAAAGTGCATGTTAAACAAAACAACAAAATAGCTCCTACAGCCTCCCCCTGTATAATGAAACATTTTAAATTACACCGTCAAATTTGGGGAATACTAAACCGAGACTAAAATAAAATTACTTCCAACAACACTTTGTTTTTTGATAGAAGTAGTGATGATTTAAATACAGTTTGATATAAATTTAAATATGGCTATATATGTAAATGGAAATACACATTAAAAAATCACTTTAGAACAAGGAAAATCTATCTCCTAAGAAGCAAACTGATAATTTCCAAGAAAAACTCTCTTTCAAGTGTGGCTCTGCCACTGGTGCTGGTCCAGAGTGATCTTCTGGGAGGGTTTGAGGCAGAAAATGCCAATCAGGCTTGGACTGGATCTGGTGGAGGATGACAAAGGACAGGGGGAAGTGATTTTCTGGCTCATGTCTCTTATCCCAGAGCACTCCAGGCCTTTCTGAGACATTTCTCAACCTCTCCCACCCTTTCAGAGAAGAAAGTTTTTGGCAGTGGTGTGGATCAAGCTTTACAGCTCTCTTCAGATGTTCAGCATCCTGAAGCAGATGAGGGGCTCTGCAGTGAATATTCTCTGTTTGCTGCTGAGTTCTGGAGTGATGGGGACACAGGGAAGCTGTGTTTTCCAGCTTCCCTTGCTTACTTGCTATCTCTCCATCGTTTAGTTTCAATTAAAAGATTAGTAGTAGTTTACTTCAACCGCTGTGATATGAAGCTCCTGCTTCTCTAATTGCAGTTGAGTAGGGAGGAAGGATAAAGAAATAATCTTGAAGGCTTGGAGAAGGAAAGAAGGAAGACCTGTATCATCTCTGCCTTAACTCTGCCATGGCCACTGAAATTTGCTATTAAATGTGTCAAGAATGAGATGCAAATTATTGTTTGTATCTCAGTATAACTTGCTGGATTATTTTGCATTTCAAGGGTTTAATTGAAGCTCATTTGCTGCCAATGCATGCAAGTATTTATTTCAGATTAAATAACCCTCTTTAAGTGAATATTTGGCCAGTAATACAGGCGTGCCTCTGAAGGCAAATCCTCTGAATGAGCTACAGATCACAACACCCAGGCAAGTAGTTCCACACAGAAGGGTTGTTTTCTTGGGCTTTTTTTTTTAATCTTTTTTTTAACCTTTTTAATCCTCTTATTCTTTTCTTTGCAGAATAGTGGAGCTTTTTTTACATTGACAGAATGGCCCTTTCATTATGGGTTACATGATTGTTCCTGGAAAAAGGATGTTTTCCCTGCAAATCGCCCAGGTCACTTTGTGTGTGTTGTGGCTAATATCTGTTTAAGGCCTCTTTTGGTAAATTTAGCCTTGCCATGCCACCTGAAATGGGCCTCTTGGAGATGTTCCCACAGCCTTATCACCAACAATGGGGCTGCTGCTTCTCTCTGGTGATTTATTTTGCAGAGATCTGAAGGGATCTAGGGCTCAGCTGGACTCTTTTGTCAACCCTGCAGGTGGAAAGACAATTGGGAAGGTTTCCACTGAATTTCTCCAAGTGCTGGACAGGAAGCCTGCTCACATTAGGTGCACTTAACATGTCGGTTGTAGCTCTCATTTTCTCAGTGGCAGGCTACTGAAGCATTCCTTTTGGCATTTGGCATTAAAATGCTAAACCCACTAAATTAATCTGTTGTTCAAACAAATGTTTCCACCCTCAGGCTGCTCATGCTGGCTTCATGGGAAGCTGAGCCCCTAAATTCTTTGTGATGATACAAGTTGCATTCAGGTTTCTGAATACCAGAGTGACTTCAGAACATGTTCAATTTATTAAACTTATTTATTATATTTATTAAATAGAAAGGTCATTTATGGGAGAAAACCAACCAAATAACCCAACCACAGAGCAATATCAGCTCTCTGTGTAACTTAGCACATCGCAGAGCAGAGGGGCTCAGGGTTGTGTGGGAACCACACAGGAGCCATGAGGAAACAAATTAATGATGCCCTGTTGAAAACTGTTTTTTCTCTTTTTTTTTTTTCTTGGAGTGCTTTTATAGATCAACTCATCAGGCAGGAAAATAATAAGAGGAGAAGGCAAGAGGATAACCAGAGCTAGTCAGCTGTGTGGGGGTTCACAGAATACCTTAAATTCACATTTTAGCTGATATTTCTCTTTTTTGACCCTCTTCTTTGTACATTGACTCCTCTGGGTAGTCATTCATGCTCATTTAAAGGCTGGAAAACAACATCTGCATGTTTCCAGATTTAACAGAAATCCATATGATCTCATTCAAAGTGCCCTTTTCAGGAGAGATTAGTAATTACCTTGCTCCATTTAAAATTAAATTAATTAAATTAAAAATTAAATTTATTTGAATAGTGTCTGATTCTACATCAGCAATATCAGGAAATTCTAGACTGTGGCCTGAACAGCTCGTTGCATCTGTTCTTTTTTCTTTCACAAGCATAAAAACCTATATTATTTTAAATACACTCTAGTTATTGTTGTACTTCCGTATTGTACAACTGGTAGTCCATGAAGCTCTTTCCCTTTAAGCCAGTAAACCTTAGTCTTCTTTATTCCAGTCAACTGAAATGAGATTAATCAGCTTCAACTCACAACTTCCCTATGAAAACCCATTCAGAAAGTGTTGCCAATAATTTAATAAACAAATTAGCCCAAATCTCTCCCACTTCTTCCCCCCCCCAAAAGATGGAGCTGGGAGAAACCACCATTGCTAATATTCTTCATCAAGAGATGGAAATTATTACTTGAATGGAGCTTATAGAACACCTGTGTGGGAGTTTTTCCTCAGCTGCTTCAGGTCCAGGATTAAAATGCAGCAGATTGTTTTTTGTGTTCGGTCTCAGATGTTTATTCTTCTTGTCAGTGCTACAAGGCAGTGAGTTCTCAGCACTTCAGCTGCTGGGCAGAAATGGCCATGAGAGCTTCTGCCTACAAGAGCTTTTAAGAGTAAATTAACCAATGAATAATTGCCAGCTGGACTATTTTTTCTTTTGACCCAATAACCAGACAGCTGTGACCCTCAGTGTGGCATTGTGCTCCCAATCCCACAATATCACCCAAACTCGTGGAGGAGAAGGAAGTGGAAGGACAGGGAGCCAACGCTCTAAAACCTCCATCTTGCTCCATATATAGCTCTGTATCTCAAAACCCAAAGCTCTGAGTTTTCACCCTGTGACATTACACACTTCTATCCAAACTCCATACCTATAATCCCAGTTCCATCACTCAATTTTGGGAGCTTTCTCCACAGCTTCAGGTCCAAAGCAGTGTTCTGCTGAGGGTCTGTTCCTGCCAGCACAGGAAACCCAAATTCTTCTAAGGGTTCTAAGATCCCCAGTGGCAGATTTGCTTTCTACTTCATTGTGATTGAAACTCATAAAAATCAGTGTTAGAAAAAAGGAGGTCGGGTTTAAGGTTGAGAACAGCTTCCTTTGTTAAAAAATCAGCAGTGGTCTCACCCTGCTGCAGCTGAAATCCTGTCCTAAATTGTAGATGGTGATCCCAATGCAGGCTCAGAGAGGGCTGCCCTCCAATGCAGTGTATTTATTCAGGCAAAACACAGATCAGCACATTTAAACCAGAGTAAAAAAAAAAGAATTAAAAATAAAATTCTTGGTCCATTCCTTCATCCTTTTTCACTTCAACATCTTTTGATCATCACACACTTTGTCATAAAAAAAATTAGATTGCTGAAAAGTTTCTGTTAGTTTTGTGTCAGTAATCATCATGGAGTTTTATCTTTATTAATAAAATAGGGTGATACCACTTAGTCATGCTCCCATACTGCTTTGTAGTCTGGAAATGTGAAACTTTAAACATGTGTGGAGCAGTATTAACCTTGCAAACTCATCTAAGTGTTGCACCCAGCTCTGTTTATTCTAAAAATACATTTTTCTTCAAAGGAATTAAAGTTCCTTGAGCGCCATCCTCCCCTGCCAAAGCAAACGCATCAAAAGAGACGTCAAGAAATGGGGCATTCCTTACTGATATCCTCTCACAGCACATTTTCTTTGACAATGGCAGGAATTTTTGCCTTCCTCAGATGAATATGAATGTGTTCACTGCTCCTGCTCACTCTCACACACCCTGCCTCAAAACCCCCAACACACCAATGCTCCCAGGCTGAGTGCAGGGTGCTTACCTGGGCTTGGAGCATGAAGCCACATGCGTGATGGATCTTCACTGCCTCTTTCCCACCCTTTTTCAACATCACATTATTGGCTGAAAAAAGGGGTAGAAGTAGAAGGGTAGAGGATGGAATTTTCCTGGTTTTTTTAAATTGAAAATTGTGTTCTATTTGCAATTCATGCCTTTGTTGTTGTTGTTGTTTCTGGGGTTATTTTGTTTTGTTTTGTTTTGTTTTGTTTTGTTTTTTGTGCGTTGCTGTGTTCTGAGCTCAGAGGTTCTTTAAAAAGGCAGAAAGGAGCCTGCAGACAATGTTTAGGTCTTGACAGTATATAAAAGAAATTTATGCAGCCACTTGCTGCTCTTTATATCTGCTAAAGGTCTGGATTCCTGCTCTGCTGAAAGGTGGAATACTGAGGAAATCCACAGCTGCATTTTAAATCTATTTCCTTAACTTGTACTCTATGAACTGTCATATCAGGGCACAAACAGAGCACTCAAGAAGGCTAAAAAAAAGAAAAGAAAAAAAGAGAGCTGCTTTTTATTAACCACTCACAGGATGATTGCCAACAACAGAAATCACAATCATATGAGAGAACTTCAGGTCTAATTTTGTAAGTTGACCGTGATTTTCTTTTACTTTTTAGTTGTTTCTTATTTTTCCCCTATAGGTTTGAAGCACAAGTTTCCACACACCTGAGGTGGTGTTTGCCATACAATAGAACTTCTCAAAGCAGAAAAGAGAAGAAATTCCACTTTTTTTTTCTGAGAGAGGAGTTGGAATGCTCTGGCCTGCCCACATCCTTTGCCTTGCCAATGATTGATGTCTCTGTGTTTCCATGCAGTGACATTGTCACCCATGGAGGAAAACAGTTTCAGTCTAAGGGACGCTGCCCAAAATGATCAGGTTTGTCACCAAGTTTACTGGGAAAAGGTCGTGTTATGCCAAGATTTACTGTAAACTGGTAGAGAGAGGGATGGGTTTGGATTTACGGCTGGCAAGCTCAGCAAGGCTTGGGAAAGCCAAGGTGGGAAGGCACCCTTGGGGTGCACAAATGGGGGGTGGCACAGAACAGAGTTCCTCCTGATCAGCGGAGTTTATGAAAAAGCAAGATTTCTTGAGGGGACAAAAAGTGTATTATGTTCTCATTTTCTTCAGCAGTGAAGTCACTTTTAGGAGGATAGACTAAAAAAAGACTGGGGTGGTTTGGGGTGGGCTTTTTGGGTTTTTGTTGTTTGTTTTTCTTCACCAGTGATAAGATAATAGCCTTGAGATTCCTGGTAGTTTTTATGATAACTTGTAATTCCAGATGACCTGTCACTGTGCAAAACTGTAGAGAAAACAACTAGACCTGCACTCAGAATAGATGGATAGATTGCCTGTATAAAATGCTTTCATTCAGTCAGTCTTCAAACTCTCCTCTCACCCAAGTGCCTCTGAATTTATCAAACTTTGTGCAACTTCGGTGAGGAGAACAAGGTGAAAATTGCCTTCACCAGAATTTATAAATTTGCCCCTTAATAGATTTTTGTAGTAAATTGAGGATTTGGCTCATTGGAAATACTAAAACCAGGAATATCCAGCTTGTTAGAGACACTCAGCTCTTATAAAACCAGACTGCTCCAACACTCAGAGTTGCTGCCAGATTCAATTTAAAACTTTAAGAATATCTTAGTTCTCAAAACATTAATGCTCCCAGTGGTTTAAGAAATAGCTGGGAAATACAGTCTTCAGGCTGTTTACCCTGTGAAAAAGGGGATTAAGGTGAGAAAAACAAGCTGGGAAGCATATTTGATCCAAAATCCACTTGAGTTAATTACTATGTACATCATCTTCAGTAGCTCTGCTACCAGCACTAAGGCAGAGTGAGATTCAACTGCCTAATTACTGTCATTCAGGGAAAAAAAAAGAAAAAAAAAAAAGAAAAAAGAAAAAAGAAAAAGAAGTTGCACAAGTTTAGCCCTCAAATTATAAAATTACAGAAGTCACAGTGACTGTTCAATGACCACCAGTATTCCAGTTTTGTTGGTGTTTGCTACCAGAGTTTCTTGTATTTAATTTAAATTATTTTAAATGACTACATGGCTTTTAGGTCATCCTTTCTAGGAGTTGTTTTCTAAGGATTCAACTGGAGTGAAAATTTCTGCTGGGGAATTCCAACCCCAAAAGCAATGGGAAAAGAGCAAGCCAGTGCAGCATCTCTGTGAGACACTTCACTTGTATTTCCTATGTAACAAATCCGAAGTGTTCAGGTTTTACTGTGAAAATTCACTTTTACTTAAAAAAAAGTCAAGCTCTTTTCCTTGATAGGTTTTCCACAGATTCCACTGAATATTATGAATGGGAAAAGACCCACAAGGATTATCAGATGCAACTTTGAATGGATGTCCCATAACCCATGACCTGGTATTGTTAGCACCATGCTCTGATCCCAGGTTTTCCCCAGGGTTTGTGGTTACCAGGAATATTTTGATCAGTCAAGACTTTATTTGGTGGGAAAGACCTCCTGATGGAAAGAGCTGTGTATTAAAAACCTCTCTTTTTTTTCAGCAAAGTAAAACTCATTAGAATATTTTGGTTTAATAATGACATGAATTTTCTATATTTCATATAATTTATATATTATATTATTATATTGATTACATTAATCATTTGCAAGGCAAGGGATGTGAACAGGCCAGAGCATTCCAAGTCCTATATCAGAAAAAGTGGAATTTCTTCTCTTTTCTCCTTCAGGAAGTTCTATTGTATGGTAAACACCACCACAGAGTTGTGGAAGTTTGTGCTTCAAACTTATAGGGGAAAAANAATCAAATTATTGTATTAATTATATATTATATATTGTAGAATTATTATATTTTAATAACATATTTTTATACTTTATATTAGTTACAATTTTATATTGTAACACTTAGAACTGTAGATATTTCCATGCTTTCAATTCTCACAGAATCACTTATTTGGCTTAACATAGCTTTAAAACATAACTTTAAGGTTTTCCATCTTCCATGGATGAGAGATGATTTCAAAGTATTTTCACTGATTTCTAAAAAAAATGTTAATAATAATGATAATAACAATAATATTAATAATTTTAAAACTCTTACCCTCACAGGGAAGATTTTTTTGGTTTTTCAGTGTGAGTTTTTGCCCACTTCTTATTACAGAATATCCTGGACAAGAGTCCAATCAAGAAAATTTGTGGGCTTTTTTTAATTGAATGGGTTGGCGTTGGTTTTTTTCCATGGACTTTTCTAGGTTTTGGATGAGTGTCCACAGAAAAGCATCTCATAAATTGTAGAATAACTGATAGTTGATGACAAGAGTCTCAAATGCAGGCATGCCACTGCCTTGGGGTGATAGAAGTTATATAAATCTGGGAATAATGAAATCATCCATTTTTTCCACAGACAAATGGGATCCAGAATTGAAGCTGTGAAACCACATCTGACGTTAGATGAAGGGAATATTAACATATGTATGTTCCCAGCTTTGGGAGCATTTCTTCAGATGTGTGTTCTTTTCTTCTTGCCTTCCTGGCAGCTTGCTCCAAGTCCAGGTTTTCAGGTCAAGCAGTGCACAGCACAGGTGAGAAAAGCAGGTGCAAATATCAGGCAGGCCTTTGCTGATGTCATGTGTATCTCTCCAAAATCCCCTGATCTCAGGGGCAGGACACAGATGCTGTGTTATTAATGCTACTTTATTCATCAACCTTTGTGGTTTTGAGACGTCTGAAAATATTAAACAACAAATAGGACACAATTTTGTGTCAGATTTCGTTGACCAGATCTGTTACTTTGATCTTGAAAGGATTGCTTATACTACCAAAATATATTTGCAGAGACCTTTGACCTTGTCCCTAGCCCAGAGCACTGGTGTCACCTCCAAGGAATTCCTTGGACACTTGCAAGGATGGGCCCTCCAAACCTCCCTGGGCAGTCCCTACCAGTGCCTGAGCACCCTTTCCATGGAGAAATTCCTCCTGGTGTACAACCTGGCCCATCCTGAGGCTGTTCCCTCTCCTCCTGTCCCTGTTTCTGGAGCAGAGCCTCACCTCCCCCGGCATGTCCCCTCCAGTCAGGAGTTGTACAGAGCCACAAGGGCCACCCTGAGCCTCCTTTTCTCCAGGTTAAGCCCCTTCCCAGCTCCCTCAACCCCTCCTGGGCTCCAGCCCCTTTGCAGCTCCATTCCCTGCCCTGGGCATGCTCCAGCCCCTCAATGTCCTTCTTCTGAGGGGCCCAAAAGTAGACACAGCGCTCCAGGTGTGGCCTCAGCAGTGGGTAACAANCAACCTGGCCCATCCTGAGGCTGTTCCCTCTCCTCCTGTCCCTGTTTCAGGAGCAGAGCCTCACCTCCCCCGGCATGTCCCCTCCAGTCAGGAGCTGTACAGAGCCACAAGGGCCACCCTGAGCCTCCTTTTCTCCAGGTTAAGCCCCTTCCCAGCTCCCTCAACCCCGCCTGGGCTCCAGCCCCTTTGCAGCTCCATTCCCTGCCCTGGGCATGCGCCAGCCCCTCAATGTCCTTCTTCTGAGGGGCCCAAAAGTAGACGCAGCGCTCCAGGTGTGGCCTCAGCAGTGGGTAACAATCCCTTCCTCATCAATCCCTGCATAGGAATCACTTGATATGCATCAAAAAAGTCAGCTTGAAGTAAACTCAAGTGACTGAATACACTCTGTTCACTTCTCTGTTCCTGTGTTTAGCTTGTCTGCATGAGCTGTAAATTTGATTTTTACATAACATCCAGTCTAACTGCACTGAAGTCCTTCAGCAGGAGATTAGGTCCACCCTTAATTTCAAATTCTCTTGTGGATTTTACTCAGACCCTATAATACATGTGATTGTCCATTATTTTTATATACTATATAATCATTATAGATTGCTAAAAGAGACCCATCTTTAAGAACATTCAAAATAAATGGAAAGGTTATTTTCAAAGTTGGTGGCAGGCATTCAAAATCTGCTTGTAAATGAGAGTATTTTTAAAATCAAATACAAAGAATCCATTTAAGTATATGTTTTCTTACCTTGAGGCTCAGACTGAAGTTTTTGTGTACGATTTGTTGATACAAAGGTTAGATCTGGCTTCAAAAATGGCAAAGGATCTTTACGTAAAGTCCAAATACGTCAGTGTCCACACAGTGCAGCTTTCTAAGACCATACAGAACCCAAATCAAAATGTTTATTTAAACCTGTTCCCTCCCTCCAAAAAGCCAAAAAAAGAAATACAACAAAATTCAAACTGCAACACCTCAGTTGGATCCTTTTTCCATGACGGCCGGTCCAAAAATAAAAAAAAACAACAGCTCTTTCCAACACATTTTTTACAAGAAAACAGAACTCTCATCTTATCTTGGTACACATATGCAGTGCATTGGTGCATTTCCATGGAAAACTGTAAAAAACTGCTGGCCCTGTAAATTTGGGGTTATCCGTGTGCTCTCTGTTTGTAAAACTTCACTTGACATGCGCAATGCTCGGATTATGACCCAGTAGTCACCATGCTGTGGTCCAGGTTTGTTTTAGAGAACCCCAGAATGAATTGGGATGGAATTAAGGATCACCCAGGGCCACTCCTGCCACGGCAGGGACAACTCCCACTGTCCCAGGGTTCTCCCAGCCCCAGTGTTCAGCCTGGCCTCAGGTGCTGCCAGGGATCCAGGGGCAGCTTCTCTGAGCACCCTCACAGGGAGCAATATTTTATCCATAAGAAAAAATTGCCCAGCTGACAAAAATTTTTCACAATTCCCCTTTTTGAAGCAAAAAAGGAAAAAAGCTCACCTAGGAAATTAAAAGTTCCTCTTCAAAATGTATCTGTTATATTTATACTTTCTGAGTGAATATGGCATCTGTGACAGTGCCACACTTCTTTTCACAAAGTGCTTTTTTTTCATATTTAGGGAAAGAATCATATTTAAATTATCCCCCTGAAAGAAATATAAAATTAGATAACAAAAAATGCAGTTATAAATCAATTAGTGTTATTCTGCATCAAAACTATATGAGAAGTTATGAAATAATAAAATTTGACGTTATCCTATATTCACTTATCCCAAAAAAATTAACAACTAGAAAACATCAAATCCCATTTCAGAGCTCTGCTGAGAGGAATGTCCCTTCCTCAGAAGTCTGCTGCAGTCCAGAACCATTCATATAGTGTGATTTAACTTTTGAAGTTAATAACAACATGGTTTTATCTGTCTTTGAAAAAAATAACCCCCTGGGAGGGGTTGGTGTTTGCAGTTTTTCTGAAGGGATTTTTTTATATTGATTGTAGATGCTGACTCTCATTTCTTCTGAAGAAAAAACTCCATATTCTAGATCTAGATCTAGATCTNGAGACCTTTGACCTTGTCCCTAGCCCAGAGCACTGGTGTCACCTCCAAGGAATTCCTTGGACACTTGCAAGGATGGGCACTCCAAACCTCCCTGGGCAGTCCCTACCAGTGCCTGAGCACCCTTTCCATGGAGAAATTCCTCCTGGTGTACAACCTGGCCCATCCTGAGGCTGTTCCCTCTCCTCCTGTCCCTGTTTCTGGAGCAGAGCCTCACCTCCCCCAGCATGTCCCCTCCAGTCAGGAGTTGTACAGAGCCACAAGGGCCACCCTGAGCCTCCTTTTCTCCAGGTTAAGCCCCTTCCCAGCTCCCTCAACCCCTCCTGGGCTCCAGCCCCTTTGCAGCTCCATTCCCTGCCCTGGGCATGCTCCAGCCCCTCAATGTCCTTCTTCTGAGGGGCCCAAAAGTAGACACAGCGCTCCAGGTGTGGCCTCAGCAGTGGGTAACAATCCCTTCCTCATCAATCCCTGCATAGGAATCACTTGATATGCATCAAAAAAGTCAGCTTGAAGTAAACTCAAGTGACTGAATACACTCTGTTCACTTCTCTGTTCCTGTGTTTAGCTTGTCTGCATGAGCTGTAAATTTGATTTTTACATAACATCCAGTCTAACTGCACTGAAGTCCTTCAGCAGGAGATTAGGTCCACCCTTAATTTCAAATTCTCTTGTGGATTTTACTCAGACCCTATAATACATGTGATTGTCCATTATTTTTATATACTATATAATCATTATAGATTGCTAAAAGAGACCCATCTTTAAGAACATTCAAAATAAATGGAAAGGTTATTTTCAAAGTTGGTGGCAGGCATTCAAAATCTGCTTGTAAATGAGAGTATTTTTAAAATCAAATACAAAGAATCCATTTAAGTATATGTTTTCTTACCTTGAGGCTCAGACTGAAGTTTTTGTGTACGATTTGTTGATACAAAGGTTAGATCTGGCTTCAAAAATGGCAAAGGATCTTTACGTAAAGTCCAAATACGTCAGTGTCCACACAGTGCAGCTTTCTAAGACCATACAGAACCCAAATCAAAATGTTTATTTAAACCTGTTCCCTCCCTCCAAAAAGCCAAAAAAAGAAATACAACAAAATTCAAACTGCAACACCTCAGTTGGATCCTTTTTCCATGACGGTCGGTCCAAAAATAAAAAAAAACAACAGCTCTTTCCAACACATTTTTTACAAGAAAACAGAACTCTCATCTTATCTTGGTACACATATGCAGTGCATTGGTGCATTTCCATGGAAAACTGTAAAAAACTGCTGGCCCTGTAAATTTGGGGTTATCCGTGTGCTCTCTGTTTGTAAAACTTCACTTGACATGCGCAATGCTCGGATTATGACCCAGTAGTCACCATGCTGTGGTCCAGGTTTGTTTTAGAGAACCCCAGAATGAATTGGGATGGAATTAAGGATCACCCAGGGCCACTCCTGCCATGGCAGGGACAACTCCCACTGTCCCAGGGTTCTCCCAGCCCCAGTGTTCAGCCTGGCCTCAGGTGCTGCCAGGGATCCAGGGGCAGCTTCTCTGAGCACCCTCACAGGGAGCAATATTTTATCCATAAGAAAAAATTGCCCAGCTGACAAAAATTTTTCACAATTCCCCTTTTTGAAGCAAAAAAGGAAAAAAGCTCACCTAGGAAATTAAAAGTTCCTCTTCAAAATGTATCTGTTATATTTATACTTTCTGAGTGAATATGGCATCTGTGACAGTGCCACACTTCTTTTCACAAAGTGCTTTTTTTTCATATTTAGGGAAAGAATCATATTTAAATTATCCCCCTGAAAGAAATATAAAATTAGATAACAAAAAATGCAGTTATAAATCAATTAGTGTTATTCTGCATCAAAACTATATGAGAAGTTATGAAATAATAAAATTTGACGTTATCCTATATTCACTTATCCCAAAAAAATTAACAACTAGAAAACATCAAATCCCATTTCAGAGCTCTGCTGAGAGGAATGTCCCTTCCTCAGAAGTCTGCTGCAGTCCAGAACCATTCATATAGTGTGATTTAACTTTTGAAGTTAATAACAACATGGTTTTATCTGTCTTTGAAAAAAATAACCCCCTGGGAGGGGTTGGTGTTTGCAGTTTTTCTGAAGGGATTTTTTTATATTGATTGTAGATGCTGACTCTCATTTCTTCTGAAGAAAAAACTCCATATTCTAGATCTAGATCTAGATCTCACAGTTAGATCTCAAAGTGCTGAACAAAAGTTGATTCTGCTTTCATTTGGACCTGGCTTTGACTGTTATTTTCAAGGAGTGCAAAATATTTCTCCTTTTGGGATTTTATTAACTTCTTCCAGAGCTGATTTATGTAAATAACTTATTTCTCTCCTTCCCTGGCTCTCCTGGCCGCCTCTGTTGCTGGTTTTAATTCAGGGTGTAAACAATGAGTTCAGGCCTGCCTTTCCTTAGGGTCAGTAGAGCTCCCGGTGAAGTAATTTACTGATTAATGGGAGAAAAGTTCTAATTTGGGACCTTGGATTGTTTAAATTGCTAATATATACTCCTAGACAAGGAGCACTGGGTTTCTGAGCATGAATTCTTTTTGTTCCTTGCACCTGACGGCATCAAAATTTGTTCCTTGCATTTGTTGGGCCTTTGCAAAGACAGGATAAACTCCTGAAGTGGGTACTGTGTAATTGTTGTCCAGATCAGCTCCTCTGATCTCAAACAGGTGAGATTTGTGGTTTTTCCAAGCTCAGCTGAACCTCTTCCATAGCTGCTGCCACAGGCAGAGGGCTCTGGGAATGCAGGGATTGCTCACATCTTCTGGTGGGACACCAGAGGCCAAAAATGACAGTGGCTCCATCCCCTGAGGAAATTTAGGTCCAGATCCCTCTGATACCCAGTGGTGTAACTCCTCTGCTTATACAAAATGTTCATAAAAGTCAACACAGATTTGCTCATAATAAAATTCATCCTGTATTTTCCCAAAATGTGATTATTTACCAAAGCAGGCTGTCCTCATGTTGGATTTTTTGTGCCTCTGTGCCTTAAGTCCTGAAGTATGTGGAGTTTATTTTACTGAAAAGAATACTTATGGTGTATAGTGAAAGCATTTGGCTTCTCACTGCTGGCTCTCGTTCCACCAGTTCAATCATAAGGTGGTTAAGGGATATTTATAGCTCTTAGACATTTTTTAGGGATGAACGCATTGACTGAAAAAACAAACAGCCGTGGTGCTCGTGGGTAATTTATAGCAATTTTTAAGCTAGGAGAAACCTGTGATCTCATACTACAGGCTGAAAACCTGTCCATTCATTACTGCACGGTGATGGAATTTGGTTGGGACACTGACATGGTCTGAGGAAACAGTGATCCACAGCATCCAGGTACCCCTGAGCTGGGAAAGATTCAGTTACGTGTCCTAAGGAATTACGTAACTTTTCCTTCTCTCATCCTCTACTAGCAGGCACAGAGTCAGAAAGAACTTCTTTTTTTTTTTTTTCAGGACGCTCCACTTGTTCTTTAATTTAAAAAATTAATCCCACCAGTGTTGGAATACTGTTGAAAGTTTCTTTGCAGCCTATCAGCTTCTCTCAGGGTCAGGATTACAGAGAGATATTTTTCTTGTTCAGACTCAGGTGTTTATTGGTTCTTATCAATGTTACAGTCCCACAGAATGTGAGTTCTCAGCACTCCAAGCTAACAAGGGAGAAANACCCAGAAAGCAGAAACTCTGGGTTTCTTTTCAGCCAGATGTTTCTAAATTCTTAACCATATATTTAAATCAGAAATATATGGTTTTGGGTTTTTTTGGGTTTTTGTTTTGTTTTTTGGGTTTTTTTTACACATACTCCACTTCACTACCTGTAATTTAAGTGCACATTTACATCACTCTGGGTGCACAATGAAATCTAGCCTGGGTGTGATGTCACCAGGAGGCAGAGAACCCATCACCTCTCCTGTGAAGTTGTGTCACTGCTGAGATGTTTCCTGGTTTAGGATCACTGCTGGGTTCATTACACCTCTGCTAATTTTAAATAGACTTTTTTTCACCTAAAACTGAATCCCGCCACTGTAGGTTTTAGAGGATGGCAGTGCACCCCTGTGAGCACCCTTGATGGCTCTAAATATGAACTGCTGTGCCACGCAAGAGCCAGAGATTTGCAGGGGAGGGAAAGGAAATACCTTTATGACCTCATGCTGTCCATTTATACTCTGAGTCATTAAAATGATTGCTTCTTATAAAAGTTATCTTTGCTAGCAGAGGAATATGTGGGCAAATGCTCTCTCTGACAATCAGTGTGCTTTGGATCGGATTCAAAACACACATATTATTCAAACTTAACGCTCCTTCACTCCTACTGAATGATTTGCCCCCAAAAGAAAACATCTGACTCTCCATAAAACTGCAGGCAATGGCGAAATTCCTGTCAAGCACTGGAGGTCCAGTGTGCTCCTCAGGTTAATTGTAAATTACTCTGGAACCTGCTATGCAAAAACGAGATTTTGTTCCACCTGTGGCCCACCAGTGAATATGGAACAAGAGTCTATTGTCAGTAGACCAGATTTATTGCACAGTGTCCTTTCCATCAATGGAAAAAATTAGGTGATCTATAAATCAAAAAATAAAATTTGACAACACTCCACTTTGTCCAAACATTCAACTTCTAAATAAGTTGCCTTTCTGTTTGTCAGTTTTAGTTTTAGAATAACATACAGTTGACTCTAAGTTATTTTCTTGAAGTGCTAAAGGAGTTGCTGAAGGAAAATGAAGAGCAATGGAAGTGCAGAAAGAAGTGCAGATGACTTTCATAAAGCTGTGGTTCAGCTCATGCACACATGTTTAGGTTTTCCTTCAATGGAAATGAAGTTACAGGAGGGGGATGATTTAGATGATTAGATGATTTAGATGATTTAGAACAGATCTCACTCTGATGTGGCAGTAAGGACTGAAGTCCCTGATCAAGGAAGTAGGAATTGCTCCCAGGTCCTGAAGTTTAAATAAGAAGAAAATACATCTCACTAAGCAGTTAAGGCAGCAAACTCCACCAGTTCATCCAGTTAAATTCACTTTTGCTCAAGCACTCTGCAGGCTAATGCAATTCAGACCCTGTGTCATTCCATTTCTCAATCATTTCATTTCACTTAACCACACTCTGCTAGTCACTATTTGTTTTTGCAACCATAGTGATGAAACATATTTATTGGCGACATAAGCAGGTGCCTGGCTTTGTCAAATTTCAGTAATTCAGGACATCTCCTGTCCATACTATGAAGAATTTAAATTTAAACAATTTTTGTTCTGGTATCAAATCACAAACCTCTAAATTTTGGATTGTCTCAGGAGATACCAGACTATTTATCTGCAGTTCAATATTTCTGCCAGTATCTTGCTAATAATTTTGTCTGATTTTTTAAGTTATTGTCATCTGGTAACTGTAGTTCATATTTCTGTTGAATTTGTGTCTTCGCCTGCAGGACAATTATAAGTGTAATCTGTTATGATGTTGTTATAACAGTGACATTGGATACTTATTGCACTGACAATTGATACTTAGAATATATTTGTTGGCTAATTTTTAAGCTGGCATTTTCCTTCAGTGTTGTTGGAAATATACTTATAACCAAAGAATTCTCAGGTTCAAGAGAAAGTTGCTTTCATTACAAAATCCAATTACCTCCTATCTTTTTTTTATAGGAGACATCAAATCTTATTTGGCTTTTATTTTGGGGTTTCCAATTCTTTTTCATCATTCTTTGATTTTTTTTTTTAAATTCCGTTCAATTTTTACAAGTTATCACAGACTCATAAAAATTCACTAAATTTCACATTTGTCACAGCTATTTGAGTATTGCAAAATGCTGTACAAAATATACTCTTAAAAACAATGATAAGGAACTTTAATACTTTTAAACTGTGTTGCAGAGAGAACATTTTATCCTCTGTTCTTCATACAAATTAATCACCTTTCAATCCATAACAGCATCCCACCCCACGGCTACAAATGTCTTGAACTACCTCAAGGAAAGATTTCCACATGGTCAAAATTCAGAATATTTAAAATCAATAGCATTTTGATTATAGAAATTTATCCAGAAATAGACACTGATTTATCAGAAGGATGTCTGTATTAAAAAGGAAGAAGCTTTGCTGATGTATTTACATATTGATATATTTTTTATATATCATTAGTCATACTAGGAACGTGTTTGAAAAGACACATATGCTTGAACTTGACCACCTAAATATTAAAATTGATTGATTATTATTTAAGATGGCTGGATATTCACCCATAGAAATGACACAGTGGAAATTGAAATAGGAATAATTTGTAAGTCTGATATGTCAGTGGCAAAAGGCATATTTTAACCAGGTGGGAAGAAGTGAGAGATAATCTCTAGTTTTTGTCTAAATATTTTTGCAGTGGGTGCCCACAGCTGGCACTCTCGATCCTGGTCCTTCACCTTCCTCCTTCCAACTCTGTTTGCTGCTGTTTTATTTATCCTTTCCTGAGGAGATATTGAAATGGAGCTAGGCTTGGAACAGGAGTTGATTATAATTTCAGCTTGGTTTCAATTTTTTGGCAGCTGAACATGAAGACTTCTGGAAACCTTGAAAAATATATATGCAAGGGAGGCCACTAAAGCCATTAGTCAATTGGGAAACATCCTCATTTCCCAACCACAAAGAGTGGAATAATGAATAACATGGACAAAGGTGCCAGTGATGTCAATTGTTGTCACTGCATCGAAGTTGATGATGAGACAGTAACTCAAATTTATGATCTGAACTCTTGCTCCTCTCCATTTCCCATAAGTAGATGCATTAAAAAGTCCTATTAGAGGATGTGGAATTTAAAACAGGAATGACATGTGTCCATGGAATTGACTGAAGCATATTGAAGGAACTCCATTTGTTATTAAAATTTAATTGGAAAGATAAGATGCCAACAAAATAACTGGAAAAATGTAATTTTATTTCTCCTCAGAAATATTATTAAATACTTACAGCATAGCAGTCCACGTGGTAGATTCTTAAAGGATAATTTCCTTTCTCTGTTGCTCTATAGTTCCTTCCATTCCAAGTACTGCATGTTTCTTTTATTTATTTTCCTTTTATACCATAAAACTCCCCTGTCAATGGCTTTATTTTGTTAGGATACGAAACAGCCCACTCAGCAATTGTTTTGCATTCACACCTTGCATTTGAAAAGAGGAAAAAAAAAAAAAAAGCTGCAGTAAAAAGTGCAGTTGAGGACAGGCAATATAATCTGTCTTACTTGTGTTTCACTCTATGGAAAATAACTGGCACTATTAATGAAGTCAACTGCACTTCATCCTAAGCAAAGATGGCAGAGCTCAAGTGCTTTTAAGGGAGAGAGAAATGAAACTGGGTAGATTTTAATTGTGAACACAGGAAGAGGTTAAAGAAATTTTTTTCCCCCCTCTAGTTTTGAAAAATGTTTAGCCTGGAAAAGACAATGGGCACATGATTTCCTGTCTCAGACCGTGCCACCCTTAAGGCTTATATGTCCCTGGGTCGTAAAGGTATCACTGTATATAAAAATATTTCAGTTCAGACATCAAAACTGAGATCAGCATCATCTCTATGTATTTTATATCTAAAATATATTTATATATCTATATATATAATATAGAGATATATTTATATCTCTATGTATTTTATATCTCCCCTTTTTCTAAAGCAAAGCCTTACTCACTTTTTAAATTTTCTCCTGAGCAGTTATCATGAAATCATTTGTTAGATTGATCTAAAGTACTAGTAATGTTTTCATGGGCAGGTTTCTACTGCCTGTTACCTGTTAAAGCCCTGACCCTTTGGAGATGAAAATACAGAGGGCACAAATGATGGAGTATGGTGGGGGGATACAGGACACTGATTATTGATGGGGGGATGTAGAACACTGACCACTGGCTTGATTCCATAACTCCCAGAACCTCTGGAGGGCCACTGGAGAGCCTGAATTACTGCCTACATGAGAGACGCCCCTGCCCAGAATTGCTCTGCTCTCCTTCCTCATACAATTATCCTATAATTCTTCATGGGAATTCTTCCTCTCATAGAACTCTGTGCTTCATCCTCAAGCAAAGAATGCTCTATAACTTCCTTCTTTAGGAGGAGTCCCTTCCATCCGTCCTGCTCTGGGCTGCAGCCTTTGGCAATGTTCAAAATGACACCAATCTATTTTTGTGATCCTTGGCACTGCCAGCTGCTCTTTATCACACAGAAAGGAGTAGCAATTCTAATGGTTCTTCTGTCATTGATCTGTAGCTTTGTTTTAGAGGTGCTTTATTCACCTCATTAGTTCACTTGCTCCTAATTAATTTGCTCAAACCATCAACAAAGGATATCCCTTATTAATAATGTCATAGTTGAGATTTATGGCCAGTATTGCTATCACAGCCATGGAGACAAAGGTTAAATCTTTCTTCTATGAATATTTCATTTGCCTCATCCATTTTATGAGCAGGTTTTATTTTTCTCAGTATTTTTTGTTCCTCACATTTTATATAATTAATTCAGTATTGACAATGAAACTCATACCACAGCAAGCAGTAGAGTCTCCACAATTAAAAATTAAATACTGCTTTAAAACACATAAAAATAATGAATTGAAATAGAGAAGGAAAAGAGGCTTGAAACAGAGGCTGGATTTGAAATAATATATTCTTATGTCAGCCTTAGAAATCTGCCCAGTGTGGAAGGTCCTGCACTTTAAATGCCAGATTAGTTTTAGGCATTGTGACCAAGTATTTTGAAAACTTAACTAAAATAACAGCTTCAATCACAGATCAGAATTCATAAAGTACCACTCTTGTGCCTGGTCTCTTTCCCACTGTCATCTCTTGGCCTGTGTGGATTTAAATGAGATGGTGCAAAATTTGGGCTTGCCTTGGAAACCAGACCTCCCTCAGCCATGCTTTAATAATGTTTATATTTTTTAAAGGGGTATTTTTTCAACATCAAACAATGGTTTAGAGAAGAATCTTGGTGATGTTTTATTTTTCAGCAATGTGTTAAGAATCATTATAAGGGAGAGAGGCAGTTTGGTTAATAGATGATGATGGAATTGTAGTTTCCTCTCTTATGCAGTGGCAAATATNAAAAATGTTTAGCCTGGAAAAGACAATGGGCACATGATTTCCTGTCTCAGACAGTGCCACCCTTAAGGCTTACATGTCCCTGGGTCGTAAAGGTATCACTGTATATAAAAATATTTCAGTTCAGACATCAAAACTGAGATCAGCATTATCTCTATGTATTTTATATCTAAAATATATTTATATATCTATATATATTATATAGAGATATATTTATATCTCTATGTATTTTATGTCTCCCCTTTTTCTAAAGCAAAGCCTTACTCACTTTTTAAATTTTCTCCTGAGCAGTTATCATGAAATCATTTGTTAGATTGATCTAAAGAAGTACTAGTAATGTTTTCATGGGCAGGTTTCTACTGCCTGTTACCTGTTAAAGCCCTGACCCTTTGGAGATGAAAATACAGAGGGCACAAATGATGGAGTATGGTGGGGGGATACAGGACACTGATTATTGATGGGGGGATGTAGAACACTGACCACTGGCTTGATTCCATAACTCCCAGAACCTCTGGAGGGCCACTGGAGAGCCTGAATTACTGCCTACATGAGAGACGCCCCTGCCCAGAATTGCTCTGCTCTCCTTCCTCATACAATTATCCTATAATTCTTCATGGGAATTCTTCCTCTCATAGAACTCTGTGCTTCATCCTCAAGCAAAGAATGCTCTATAACTTCCTTCTTTAGGAGGAGTCCCTTCCATCCGTCCTGCTCTGGGCTGCAGCCTTTGGCAATGTTCAAAATGACACCAATCTATTTTTGTGATCCTTGGCACTGCCAGCTGCTCTTTATCACACAGAAAGGAGTAGCAATTCTAATGGTTCTTCTGTCATTGATCTGTAGCTTTGTTTTAGAGGTGCTTTATTCACCTCATTAGTTCACTTGCTCCTAATTAATTTGCTCAAACCATCAACAAAGGATATCCCTTATTAATAATGTCATAGTTGAGATTTATGGCCAGTATTGCTATCACAGCCATGGAGACAAAGGTTAAATCTTTCTTCTATGAATATTTCATTTGCCTCATCCATTTTATGAGCAGGTTTTATTTTTCTCAGTATTTTTTGTTCCTCACATTTTATATAATTAATTCAGTATTGACAATGAAACTCATACCACAGCAAGCAGTAGAGTCTCCACAATTAAAAATTAAATACTGCTTTAAAACACATAAAAATAATGAATTGAAATAGAGAAGGAAAAGAGGCTTGAAACAGAGGCTGGATTTGAAATAATATATTCTTATGTCAGCCTTAGAAATCTGCCCAGTGTGGAAGGGCCTGCACTTTAAATGCCAGATTAGTTTTAGGCATTGTGACCAAGTATTTTGAAAACTTAACTAAAATAACAGCTTCAATCACAGATCAGAATTCATAAAGTACCACTCTTGTGCCTGGTCTCTTTCCCACTGTCATCTCTTGGCCTGTGTGGATTTAAACGAGATGGTGCAAAATTTGGGCTTGCCTTGGAAACCAGACCTCCCTCAGCCATGCTTTAATAATGTTTATATTTTTTAAAGGGGTATTTTTTCAACATCAAACAATGGTTTAGAGAAGAATCTTGGTGATGTTTTATTTTTCAGCAATGTGTTAAGAATCATTATAAGGGAGAGAGGCAGTTTGGTTAATAGATGATGATGGAATTGTAGTTTCCTCTCTTATGCAGTGGCAAATATGAGGTGAGTGGTAACTATTGAAAACAGAAAGATTGTTAATGGGAATAAAACCACAAAAAGCACAGGAAAAACTGAAGTCATAACTTTCCTCCAATTTCCAGACTTATCAGGCAGCTGATCTAACTTGTACGTGCAGTGACCATTGGTTTTTCATCACTCCAATTTGAGAGAGTAAAGGAAAGCATTGAGTGTTTATAAATATTATGATTTACAGTAGCTGATGTGTATTCATAACAAGGTAATGACCTGCTACTGGATTTTACTGGATTATAAAATTGTCAAATAGTTTTTTGTTTGCAGAGACACCTTTATCAGCTGAGGGAAAAGAAAGCATTTTCTTCTTGTGAAAAATGACAATGCAAAAAGCCATCTATAGGTTGCTTGTAAATATCAGGTACTTTGGAATTCCACAATACTGTGCTTGTTCAGACCTGGGAATGGCAGTCAGACATGGATTAGCAGGTTTAGAAGGGTGGATTATGTTAATTCATAAAAAAACATGGGGAAAAAATGCTGTGTTATATTTGTTGTCATACAGCTTTCATTTCAAATTCATCAGTATCAAAGCTGCTCTGAACTTTCAAACAAAATCATATGATCACATCTTCCCCCTCCACTTCGTAGCATTAAATAGCCTGTCAAAATGTTCAAGAAATAGGGTGGGGAAAGAACTCTAACATGCAGGCAGCCATCTGAGTCAATGTTTTGCCCAAACATGGGATCCCTCATGGCAGGAAGGGAGGTCACATAGCCTTCCTCACTTCAAGACAAGATTTATGGTTTTGTTTTGTTGCCTGTTCCTCTAACAAGATAATTCCTGTCAATATAACAAGTTTGTGGGCGAAGCAAGATCACAGATGAAACATTCTGCTCCTGTGCCAGGCGGGAGGTGATCCTGGGCACGTGGGCTCTCTGCAAGAGGTGTGCGCGTACATCCTGCTCCAGGCAGAGCCTGGTCACTGGCAAGGGCAGTGTTCTCTGTTTTGGATAAACAAACATGTAAACTTTCAACGACAACAATCTCATCATACAGAACTCCCTACAGCAAGAAGAAATCCTCCTGGTTCTGTTTCAGGGAGGCTGATCCCAAAACTGAGAATCACAGAATTCTAGAAATGTAGAATAACCTGAGTGGGAAGGAACCCACAAGGTTCATTGAATCCAGCTCCTGGCCCTGCACAGACATCCCAAAAACCCCACCCAAACACCTCTTGAGCTCTGTCATGTTGGTGCTGTGACCATTCCCTGGGGAGCCTGGCCCAGTGGAGAAACTCTTCCTAAAATTGCAGCTGGTGATCCCCAACCCTCTCTTTATCTGGGTCTCTCTTTAAGGTGTCTCTGCCTTGGAGGGAGTCAACATCTCCAAATTTAGCAACTTCTTCTCTCCTGTAATCGCACAGTTGAAGTTGCTACTCCAGATAATTTTCACTGTGCCTATTGAGGAAATTTCTGGCCCCTACTCCCCTTTGCTAAAGGCTGATTCCCCTCCACTACAATTAAAAACACCAAGTAGATAATTTGCACCACAAATGAGCTTAGCCTTTATTGAAATAGCTGTGAGAGGTTGAAATGCAGAAACCTGGACTCTTCTTTCAATTCTTACACAGTCATTTAGGATAAAATGTGCCGGAAGGTTGGATCTCACTGGGTTTGACCAGGCTGGATTGGAGCCGGCATTCAGGTGCGAGGCCAGCACAGACTGGGAGAATGTGTAAATTATTTTTGCTTCTTGTTTTACTGTTTAGTGAGTGAGTAATGGTATTTTTGTTTGGACTTAAATGTTTGTTAGTTCTTATTTATATTATAGTTTTACAGAATGTGAGTTTTTTAGTACACTAAGATAACAAACTAAAAATGGAGCTTTAGGTTTCTCTCTACAAGGATTTTTAAGTGTAATCTAACTAATGAATAAAAACTATTTAAATTATTTTACTTTTAACCTAATAACTTACTACTTGTGGCTCACATTGTGGACTTTTCTACTTAATTACACAATATTACTTAAACTTAAGAAGAAGAAGATAAAGAAGAAGGACAAGCTTACACTTTAAAACTTTTATCTCACTTCATATATACTAATATATCTTAAACTTAAAACTGTTAGTTTTCTACTATGTGAACTTTCATGCTTCTATTTAAATTACACACTCATAACCTTAGTTCTATCCCTCAATTTTGCAAGCTTTCTCCACTGCCTCAGGTCTCAAATGCAGTATTCTCCTGGGGGTCAGTGCCAGGGTTTTTTTAGCACAGAAAGCCAGAAATTCCCTGTGCCCAGGGTTCCAACAGGAGAGCAGCTGCCCCTT
This sequence comes from Regulus satrapa, assembly GCA_013396955.1. Taxonomy (NCBI): domain Eukaryota; kingdom Metazoa; phylum Chordata; class Aves; order Passeriformes; family Regulidae; genus Regulus; species Regulus satrapa. Next base: position 278,006 of record VWZN01019079.1, read on the forward strand.
CCCAGTGGGGCAGGAGAGCATCCTCTGCCAAAACAGCCGGGGCTAGAGCACACAGCTCACTGCATCCCTGGCTACATCTCTAGAGGAGGCACTCAGACCTCTTCATATAGTCAGGAAAATTAAGCCCTAAACACCACATTTCTGTCCAAAAAGGAGACAGAGGAGTCCCTTCACTTAATTTGAATAAAGGGAGAGGCCATGGGGCATGCCCCTGGGGTCTCTCCAATTTACGGGGGTTGCAGCTTCCCTTTTATCCCAATTTCCCGACCGCATTTCCCTTTCTCTTTCCCCATTTCTGAGGTATTTGAGAGGTAAAGACTTCCCAGAATGCCTGATACCTAAAAATTTCCCTCTAATATATAACCCTTCCTTTAATTCTTAACTCTTTTGGAATTTATTCCCATTCCTTCTTTTGTCTTTCAATATCCAATTTCATTTATCATCAAACCTACAATTTGTTTGTAAAGGCAAATATCTTTTATCCATTCATCAATCAGTGGAATTCTTCTCATTGATTCTTTTATTCCCCTGTGCTAGTTTTATCTATCAGCAGAGCCACAATTGGTTTGTAAAGACACAACCATCATTCCTCTCAATATCAGCAACTCTTTCTTAGGAGGGCATCCATCNTATGTATGTATATATGTATATATGTATATATGTATATATGTATATATATTTATGCACATGTATTATTCATCTTCTGAAGCTTTTTTGCATGTGTGCTTGTTTTGGCTGAGGTAATTTTCTTCCCAGTGCCTGGTGTAGGGCTGCATTTTGGATTTAGATCATATAGAAATGTTTTTGTCATTTCTGAGCCGGGCTCACGCAGAGCCAGGTCCTTTCCTGCTTTTTGTGTTGTCACACTGGGGAGGAGGTTGTACTTTAGTAACAGGTAAAAGGAGGCATGGAATAGATGCTTTCTGCTCCTGAATAAAATCCCCAGTCTAGCTTCTGGGAGGAGATTCTGGAGCTCATGATCTGTAATCCTGTCTTTAAAATTGCTGTGTTAAAGCTGAACTTGTCAAATTAATCCTTTAAAAAGAAAATCAGATTTTTGAACCTTCAGTCTAATATCTTTACTCACATTTTATGTTTGTGTTGTAACTTGTGCTTCCCGGGAATCTTTGCTACTCAGGACATGCAATACATTCACTGATTTTAGAATTCTGTGAGAGGATTATTCATGTCCTTATTCCTACTAAAAATTTCTGAGGAGTTTGTATTGTCTGCTGCCTGTTAATTGCATCCTTATATGTAGCAGTTTTCTAATTATTTCAGCAATTATCTATAAGAGAAAAAAAAGATTGTCTGGGTTGAATAAATGTGGTGTACTTCAAAAGAAAATACCCAGGACTTCAGCACTGTCCTTGTGACCTGGCTGCAAATAGGACACCTGGAAATGAAGCATCCTGGTTGAATGGGTGGTTTCAAAGGATACCTTGGCCACTTTCCTCCTCCCAGTGCAGTGACATCAAATAAATCACTTTTCTCCTGGAGGGTTTGTTATTCTCCAGGGACTCTGTGGCCTGGAACAGGATTGCACACTCGGATGATAGCTCATAGCAGTGAGTGATGAAAAAATTTTACGTAACTTGAAACCGAATGGAATTGAAGAAGGATAGGGAGAAGTGATGCAGAGGAGGAGGAGAGGCTGGAGGACAGAAAATCGTGTAAACAGAAATGAAAACTTACATAAGAGCTCAATACTGGGTCAGACTGAAGTGTCAATTCATCTGTCTCAGCTGGTGCTCCATTCTTAAAAAGGAATTTGTGTAAAGCAGACATGCTGAGAGTATTTAAAGTAAGGGAAAGTTCCCTGATTTTATTCTTCTCCCTGCACTTTGGGAGGTGGGAACAGGTTGTGTTAACAGAGCTGTGTCCATGCTGCAGTTTGTTCTCAGTTGCCCCTGATAAAACCACTAAACATTAGAACACACTGCTGAGCTCAAGCACTGCTTTCCTACATTAAAAACTTTGCCTCATCTACCTGAACACCCTGCTGCAGCAGGTGAATATCCCTGAGGGAGTTGTGGGGATGGAGGGGGAAAAAGTAGCTATTTCAATGTGCCTGGATTGCCCTCTGTCCACATGAATTTGATTTGGCAATAAATTTGATTTTTCCCATCCCAGGCTCTTTTGCCTGTGATGGTAACTGGTAATCTCCGTGTCCTAATCTCAGCCCAATAATTTTTTCCAATTTAATGTCTCCCGTTTTCATGGATGACAGAGTGGCTCAGAGGGAGGCACAGGGTCTGCAAGGACTGCTCCAAACCCTTCTTGGCATGGTGTAAAAGCACAGAATTATAAAACAGAGAGAGCTGCTCCCAGCCAGGAGAGGTTTAATTTTTGCAAGTAGCACGAGGGCTCATGGCCAGGACCTGGAGTTTATTCTATACCACCCCAAAGAATTCCTGGGAACAGGGTGAGGGCTCCTTGGGAAGGACTCAAAGGGCATTGTTGGGGTTTTGGGAGAGCTACTGTGGAGACAAGGGGAGTTTAAGCATTGAATCCCAAGGCATTATCCCTCTGGTAACATTATACTCTTTCACAGCTGGCATATCTCTCTGAAAGCAAGCAGGATGGAACTTAGAGAAATATTTGGATGCCTTTCTTGTGTGATTTTAATGACTGGTAAGCTACTATACACCCAAAACTGATGAAAATGTGAGCTAAATTCTGAAAATTTCAGAATGTCTCCTTTCATTCAGACACGTGAATCATTCCAGATTTGCTTCTTCCTGGTTCCTTTAAGAGGCTTTTACTGTCAGAAAAAGAGCAAAACATGTCTTCATGTGCAGAGGAGTTCCTTCAGTTATGGGATGGACACCACTGAGTTCAAGGGTAATGATAGGAGAATGAGGCAAAGAATGGGGAAAACTGGCAGGAAATTGAATATATCTGGCCCCACAGTGGCACACAAACAAAAGGAACAGAGAAATCCTGCCTAGCACTTTATTTTTTCTGGCCTTGTTTTCTTTGCCAAGTCTCAAGGTCTCTGTACAAGCTAATTGTGGCTCAAGGTCTTCCCCAGGAAAGGACGGGGCTGTGCAGCCCTTGGGTCAAATCAATTCTGAATTTGCCTCTAGTTGTTTCACCCTCCCCACCCTTGAACATCTGAGAACTCCACTGTATGGCTATGCTAAAAAAAAAACCCTGGGAGAGAGATAATGTCATCAATCCAACAGGAAAAACACCACAACAAATTAAAAATACCCAACTGCCTCCCAAAAAAAAAACAACCAAAAATCCAAACCAGCTGAATTTCATGCATGACCAGATAAAGAATGCTTGGATGTAGCATCAAAACCTTGATTTAAACCAATTTTATGGAGTTCCTTAGCTAAGAATTGCATTCGGAGAAAGTAGAGGGTGAATGGGGTTTATAAGACATCCACAAATTTACAAAGTTATTAGAAAAAGAAAAAATAGAAGGGGAAAAATGCCACTGATGCCTGAATAAAATCAGCAATTCAAAGATGTAAATAAGGCCTGAATAAGATTGTCAATTATAAGTATAACAATGCAATATAAAATACTGGCAAACCCATTTGCTTTACTGCATACAATTCGGCTAATTTCTTTGCATCTATTTAAAAAAATCGTTTTAACTCTGGTGATGGGAAGTGTTAAAATGCTTCAAGACCATGCTTTGTGTATGAAAATGGTAATTCCAGTCCTCTCCTATACAGTGGACTTGAAAACCATACAGAAAATTGGGGTTTGTGGTATTGCCAGGCCCTCTTTGCAGACCAACAATATGTTTACATTTTGGAGCATGATAAGATTCAGATAACAGCCCATTTTCAGTTCTTTGTTCTAACAAAAGTAATAGCTTTTGCAGTTTGCCACTTGCTGAAATGCTTTGTATGAAGATCAAAAAAGAAACGTTTCCTTTGTGTGAGGGGGAAGTATTTCTGTCTGAATATTTGAGGCTTTTTTCTTATGCAAAATGATATTTTTCAAAACTGGAATTTCTAGAACTCTCTTCTGAATGAACCAATCCCTGTTGTAATTTTTTTTTAATGGTTCTAAAATGCAAGAGAAGCCAGGCTGTTCTGCTGGCTCTGTGTTTGCCCTCTGTTTATAAACAGTGTTGAGGATCATCCATCATCTGCCCTGGACTTCAAAATGATGACATCTGGACTTCATCCTCACCATGCTGTAGCACTGACACTTCAAACAAACTCAGAAAATGCTGAAAAATGAGCACAACATACAACCATTCCACAAGCATAATATCGGTGTGCAAACAAAAGGCTAAAGCATTCTTTTCGCTGGAAATAATTAAAGTTTTTGGGTTTGGGATTTTTTTTTAATTCTTGATTTGGGTCCCCCCCCATCCCCCCCTTCCCTTTTCCTGGCTTTAACTTATTGAACTTTTTAGTTAAGGAAGCCTGAAGGCACAAAATTACAGATGGTGCTCACTCATCCTAAAATTGAAAACTTCCTCTTTCCAAAGGTAATTGTTTCCAGTTGATGCTTGCCACTTGAAGGGGATAAGTCAATCATTTCTAGAATGAAAATAGCTCTGAGAAGGGAACCTCCCTGAAAAGATCTGTGTCCTTAGAACAGGGATTTCATCTTCTTTCCTTTACTTATGATCAAATTTTAAGTGTCAAACCCACAGGCAGAGACTTTGGAAGGAACAGGTAAAAAGTAGCAAGAGTTCCTTGATATTTATCTATGAATGCAAAATTTAAGTGGTAAAAGCATATCGTATATTAGAAAATATTCAATATTTCAAAAATTTCTTACAAAGACTGGTCTTAGAGATCTAGAGCCTGTAGTCTTTTTGAAGTTTGGAGCATTTTGAACAGCAGATCATAGAACAACTGCAGGAGTACGTAAAGAGAATAATGGCATTTACTATGTGCTTGATTATGTTTCTAACCCACATTTTTAAAATAATAATTTAAAAAAATTGGAATCTATTATCTATTTAATTTAGAACCTCTTTAAATAAACATTTTTACAGTCAGAAATTTAAGTTAGGTACTTTCTGCGACTTTTGAGAAGCTTCTTGAAGGCACACTGTCTAATAAGGATGTTATAATTTTTTTAGCAGCTCCAGACTGGGAGTATGAATCTGTTTTTTTTCTTTATTTCTCAGCACAGACCTTCGAGGGAAATGAACTCTGCCTTTTCTCACTGGCTTTAATAAATATATGCAGACAGTAAAGGCCTGCTGAAGTTTAGGAGTCCTGCATTCATTTCAGCTCTGAAGAATATCTCCTTTAGGGTCACAAACTCCTCTTCCTCTGAACATTCCCCTTTTCAGTTTCCTCTCACTGCCTTTTTCTCCCAACTCTTCTCTCCAACCCTTATTCCAGCCTTGTATTGTCCCTGTTTGCCCTGCTGGAAACAAACAAACAAACAATTGACAGCTTCCCTTTGTGCCATTCAAACGTGAAGGTGACAGCTTTAATTTGTGTCTTGGAGCTATTTTGGAGCTGTTTCTGTCTTCTGACAAGCAGAAATCTGCCCCGAGTGCATCCTCGCAAGTGATACAAGCAGCTTTGCGTGCAAGCTCTCAGAAAAGTTTCTGTGGCTGAGATCGGAACAGCAAGACCGAAATCTGGTGCTTAATTTGAATCATCCCAGTGAGCTGGACTCAATCAATAGCTGCCTTTGCTTTATTCAGGGACAAACACACTCCAGGTTCCTGTCAAAACAAGGCTATTTCCTACTGTCTGTTTGCAGATTTACTTTATTTACTTGTACTTTGATTTACTTTAGCTGAATCTGATAAAGCTTGCATTTTGGGACATGTGAAATTAACAGCAGCTACCTAAAATATGTGCTCTCTCAGGGGAGCCAGGTGCTTGTGTGTCCCCTTTATGACTCATTATTTAGAGGGGAACAAGGAGGAATGAGGCCCAAAGTACAGATTTGTAAAATTCTTATTAAATGTTCAAGGGAAGGAAGAGCTGTACTTCTGGTAAAAGAGAGGAGGAAAAGGGGGAATAAGGGGGAGGAGAGGAGAGGAGAGGAGAGGAGAGGAGAGGAGGAAA
>VWZN01019079.1:284441-297497 GCA_013396955.1 Regulus satrapa
CTTCACTTTCAGGATTGATTTGCACAAGTTAAAAGCTCATTTATGTTTTAACAGAACTCTAAGGGATATAAAAACACTTGTAAATCCCTCTACTTTCTGAAAAAGGAGTTAAGGGCTAACAAAGTTAAAGAGGCCATTTTAAAAAGAAAAGATAAAGCACAGCATGTGCCCACATTTTTTGCTGACTATGATGAAATTAGGCATATTCTTGAGTGAAATGGGGCCAAAATGTCCTCGTCCTCCCTGCTGGAAGTTGCAGGGGGGATGCGGGTACCAAGGGAAGGCTTTTAAACAAAGCTGTGCTAAGTGAATAATTCCAGTTTCCAGGCACAGTTTGTTTACAAGAGAGGGAGGCTGGCGCATGATAAACACACTGCAGAGGAGCTCTTTGGAATTATTTCATGCCTCTGTTGCAAGCTTTGTTAAAAATATCATTTAAGCTCATGCCTGTTAAGAAATTACACATAGCTGTTTTGTATCTTCACAATATAATTCAAATTGTTCTTTTAATTAAGGTTTCTTGATGCTGAAACTAAAAGCATAATTATGTTTAACATATTTTAAGTTCAAGGCCAAAGAAAAAAAACAGAGTTTTACCTTTTGTGCTTCCATTTCTCTCCATCCCACCCTGGGGAGGAGGGAGTGGTTGAGTGGTTTTACTGGGAGAACTAAACTGAAGAATACCATTCCCAAACCATGACACGACCCTCTAAAAAAGGGATGACTGAAATGTTGCTGTTTCTGTGTATAGTTAAAGACAGAATAAGCAGAATGGCACTAACTGAGCAGGGACTCTTTGTTCTCTGTGAAAATTGGTGGTTTCAAAAGCATACAGGTTGTAGGTAGGTAGAATGATCAAGCAATATACAGAAAGTTTGCCCAAGAATCACAGAATACTAGCAGAGAGATTGAAAATCAGTTTCAAACAATCCAATTTTTAAAACTGTGGTAAATGAGCACCTTGGTACTCAGCACTTGTGGAAGGCAGGTTTTTTCTCATCACGTTTTTTTTCTTCTGAATTTTCTTATTTAAAAGAGTGCTCAGAGTGAAGAAAAACAGCAATTACACCTCCCTGTTTCTTTTTGTTTGTTTGTTTGTCTGTTTTGTTTGTTTTTTAAAGTTCTAAATGCCTCCAGAAAAGGATAATTTGGTAAGAAACAGAAGTTAAACTATTTTAAGCTGAGAAGGAGAAAATGCATTATAAGAGATGGGACTATAACCAGTCTGGTAGCCTGAAACATCAGCCCAGGTCAAGGCAGCGAGTGGAGAGAAGGTGATCTCATTAATAAAACAAAGCCCAGAGTGTCTTTCCAGAAGGATGGATTATGTTGACAATCAAGTGAAGGATGCACTTGAAAGGCAAAGGTGCCGCTGGGATATTTGACCGTGGTACTCCAAGACAAAGCTTGATTAAAAAACAGAGAGAGCGCTCGGTCCTCCGTAAATGCAGGATTGTGTCCTGCTGCTCCCCACACAATGGCTCCTTTATGGGCTGCCTCCTGCTCTCTGTGCTGAGCCCCAGCTCTGACAGCACAGGTATGACTTGGACCCTTGAAGATTTTTTTAATGCTGGGTTGTTGTTTTTCTGGGATTTTTTCAAAAACGCACTTCAGATCTCCTACGGAACACAAAGACTTAGCTTGTTCTGAACCCAGGATTTTAAAATTGCCCTCAAGTATTAAGAGGAAAAATTAGTACTTTACTACCTGAAATACAAATAAAGCATCCTTTGACTACAATTATTGAACCCTGGCAAAATATTATTTTAAGATGGGTAATCTGATGCTATTTCCATGCTAAACAGCACTCAAGGCCTACAATAGTAATGTGGAAACTCACTGGCTGAAGCAGGGGGTGTGTGAGGGGGAATTACTGCTCCTGATAAAAGCAAAGGAATGCAGTTAAGCAGCAAGCAAGGAAAACATGAAATTAGTGTGTTTCCCTTGTTGTTTTAACAATGCCTGTTTGCTGTGGAAGAAGAAAGGTCTTCAGATTAGAAATTCTCACTTCTGGATTAGGAAAAGACCTCCATCACATCCACCAGCTTTTCCCAGGACATGTTGTTATATTTTGTCTGAACTCTTCTGCTATGAAAGAGCTGCTGTCTTAAGTGAAAAAATACCACAATATTTCCGTTTCCACCATACAGGAGTTTTATTGTTTCTGTGAAAATCGTTGCTTCGGTCTCTGCCAGACAGGTCTGAACACCTGGTGCCCACACTTGCAGTGTGTGTCCCTGCAGAGGTCTGGCAGAGGTGTTTCATCAGCTGAAGCCACTAGGGTTCCACACCGATGCAAGAGGAGCATCTTTGCCTTTGCAGCAGGAGCTCTGCTCACTGTGCATCCAGTGAAAATCACCCTTTCCATGTCTTTTGTTGAGTCAGCTCAAAGCACAAAGTGCTCATTAGTTTTCCCATCCAGTGTTGGTCCACACTCAACAAATAATGAATCATGGGTGTGTTGTGCCTCTATCCTTTTTCACCTTCACTTTTCTAATTTTGGAACTTGCCAGTTTACAATTGCAGCGCTGAGCCAAGGCTCTTGGCTTGGGAAATGAGAATGTTTTAAAGGGAAGCTTAATAGCTGCAGCTTGGTTGAATAGGCCATGAAGAGCTGAGTCTGACCTACATTAAAAACTCAGAGAACTTTTCATTCCGCAAATGAATAGAGGGCCCTACCACTGAGGGAATTTCTAAACCACTGGGATCTGCAGAAATAGAAATGGAAGGGGTTTTGTGGGACCTCTCAGTGTCTGTTTCAGGATGTTATGTGGCAGTGCCTGGTCAGGGTTTGAGTCAGTGCCTGCTGCAGCAACCTGCTGTAAACTGGATTAAGCAGAAAAATTGATTTTCCCAAAAATATCTCCTGAATTCCAGCAAATGAAGGCCCTTTCTATATTACACGTTTGATTAGTTCTTAAGTTATATAGGTGAAAGAACAACTGATTAAGTTATTTGCAAGATCTTTCTGATGCTGCATCAGAGAGTTCTGTCTTTTAAGCAGAACCTTGACACTTTGGTTCAGCGTCTGCATCTATTATGCTCTTGTCATGAACAAGGGAAGCTTTTGAAAAGGAGGAAGATAATTTAAGAATAATTTCCTTTCCTGAGACTGCACCTACAATCAGGTGGAGGATATGAACTACAATCAAAGGAGGATATCAACCACTGCAAAACCTCAAGCATGGGGAATTTTACTCCAGAGGAAGTCCGAGAACCACAGAGAAGAGTGATTCTTCTCTTTTTTTTTTTTTTTTTTTTGGTTGTTAAATATTCTCTCAGAGTAAACCACCTGTCTAATGCTTTTCCACTGACTGATACTTAGCTCTGGGGCATTTTGCCAAAATTGACTCTGGATTAGGATGTTGCCTACCCCATTGATAGGGACCTGGCCTACTGCAGAAAACATTACAATTCAATTATATTGCTCAATGCAATATAATTTGTGAAATAAAATTGCATTAATAAGATATTTAGCCTTTTTGTAACTTTAGAGAATCATTAAACAAAATAATTCCCTCTTACCTCAGTGAAAAGGAACTAATGAAAGAGCAGAGTTATCAGAAAGGTCTGAAAGGAAATGATTATGAGGTATACTGATGCCAACAGAAAAGTCAAAAACATTTGCATTTGTCATCTAGCTTGTCACCTTTGATAAGTCCTTTCTTTACTACCTCTGCTTTGCTTATTGCATCTATGGCAGCCACTTCAATTTCCCCTGACCTTCCTCACATGTGCTTATTCCTCCCAAGCGCAAAGCAAGGAAATTGATGTGTCTGACTATTTACTAAACTGAAAAATAGAACTCTTTGTTCAACTGGAATAATAATATTTTGGTCCTTCATCTAAAAGGGCTAAAAATGGAAGGAAAAGAATTCCCCCACATATTTTTGGTGTTAACACTCCTTGTCAATCTATTGTACATGATACTCCTTGGGGTTCTCTCTCTTTTTATTTATTTTTTTAATTTTATTTTAGTTTTCCCTTAAAGAGTAGATAATTTGTAAAGAAAATGCCAGAGCTATGAAACCTAAAAGAACATTTCCTTTTTAAATTCTTCTGTATTTTGATATTTTACAAGGGAATTATTCCCTGAAAAAAGTATTGGCCATAATTGAACTTAAAATGCTTCTAAGTGTAACTTGAATTCATGAAAATATGAAGTTTTCAGCGAATCTACCATCCATAGAAAATTTGTGGCTGTGCCTACATACAATGAGTAACAATGTACTGTTACTCCTATTGATGTTGTATGCTTCGGCTTAACATTTACACACTAAAACAATTTCAAAATACATTCTGATTTCAGTAAATGCCCCTAGTGCTTCTGATGAACAACGTGTTGTCTGTAATCAGCTTTGAAATTTGAAGCCTTTGGTTTTAACGGGGACATTCAAATTGATTCAGTGTTAGATATACCGTTATATCTCATAGAAATACCTTCCATCTCTTGAAATTTTTAATCTAAAGGCTATAAGATAACAAAGTGGATAATCTTACAAGACCTCTGCCCTATTGAATAGGAGAAATGCTTCCAGCCTTCTTTCTCCCTCGAGGATTTATTTCATGGCAGATTTCACACTCAGCTCAAATTTGCCCTTGGACATAAATGCTGTTCACCATTTGGCTGTACACCATTTGGCTGTACACCCTGGTTTTATTTACCTGAGTTCTGATGGCGCAGCTCACTGTTTCAGAGTTAAAACTGCACCTGAAAAGTCATCTGTATCTCGGTTGTCAGGGAAACCACCCCAGGACTCCTGGCACCAGATTTCATCCTAATCAGTGCTGGAAACACCACAGGTACCGGCCATCAGGCACCTCCCAGCAGGTGCTATTTTGGGAAAAAGGATCAGGTTCTCCTCTCCCAGCAGCTCTGGAGCTGTGGGAGCGTTTGCAGTGTGCCTTTGTCTCCACAGAGCTCGGCTCTCTGGCAGCTTCTTTGGCACAGAGCCATCCTAGAGGTGAGGCTGTTAAACAGTGCTCTCAAGGTACTAAACACCCTTCAAAGCACGATGTTAAACCTGTCTCTAACTTTTCTAAAGCTTGGAGTGAGGGATAAAATTATCAGGGGAAGGAAGGTGGTAGCCTTTGTTTCAGATGGACACAAAGCCTCTTCATGTACCAGAACTGTACAATAGTGTTTAGTAATAATTTCACATTTTTAAAGGATTTTTAATTCAGTCATTAAATGTTCTGAAGATGTTGACTGAGATCTCCAGTCCCAGGAATGGCAGAACACTGCAGTTTCTGAGGTCATTTTGATTGCTGCAGGCAGTCACCCAGAAGAAGAGTCAAAGTGCCACCAGCCTGTTCTCAAACTGAGTTTGTCCAGAGAATATCCAGAAGGGTAAAGTGCTTATTTCCATAAATAGTGGGAAAGCAAAGCTTTGGGTGTCATTTGGGATGTTCATAGGAAGTTACAGAGCAAGCTGGTAACTTGAATGCTAAGGGGAGAAAATAGGACAGTATAATGGGGAAGACAGATGGCAGGAAGAGAAGAAAAACTGTGATGGACAGCTGAAATGGAAATGTAAAATAGGGATTGGAAACCTGTGGAGTGGGAATGAGAGAACTATAAGAAATGTCATACTGCAGATAAATGATTGTGGACAATTGTATGGTAAAAATGGATGGGCCTGCACCATCACAGGACTGCACCATTTGTGTGCACAGGTGTTTCAGTTTGTGTGGAGAAATGCTGATTTAACTCAGAGGCGACAGCGAGAACTTCAGAGGGGAGGAATGGAACTCCCTGGCATCACCTCTAGGGTGTGGAATGAACAATTCGGGGGTAAGGTTGAGGAGTTTAATTTCCACTGGATGGTGGGAATAAAAGCTGCAATAATCTGTGAAGACATTGAGCAGACATTTCTGGTTTGAAAATTGGAGGGATCTCTAGGGGAGAAAGTTGATTTTGGGAAAAGGTGGGAAAAGTTTGAGGTAATTTGGGGAGGACAGGCAGAGAAATTCTTTGATAAAATACTGAGATAATCTTTAAGGGCCAGAGAAGGTCAAAGTGTGAGAGGTGATGGTCTGACCATTGCAAGTTCAGACACTGAGACTGTGCTGAGCTCTTGTTCTCTCACTGACAAGGTGCCCTGGCTGCCAAATAGAATTGAAGATGAGGACTAGGGACACTAGAAAAGCAAATGCACTAGGGTTTAAGACTGGATCAAAGTTAAACTGTTTAAAAACAGGTAGAAGTGCACTCTGCTCCAAGCAAAAGAAGTCTTCCCCCTCCCTTTTTCTCTCTCTGTTTTCAGATAAATTTTCTTTTTCTTTGGAAACTCTCTTTGGAAGGGTACAGCACTGTGTGAACACTTTTTCTCTTTTAAGACAGAAGTGCTCTGATAACATTTCAAACCTGGATCAATTAAGTCGGAAATAAGGTAAGCCCAGTTCCTTAAAACAATGCAAATCTTTGTGCCTAAATTAAAAAGGCTAAACCTAAATCCCTATGCTTTTTTTGTCATGTTTGTCATGATATATTCAGTTTGCTGCACATTGCATCAGTGCTGCATTGCATAAAGAAGTGCTGGTTTTCACATCTCTCAGGGCATGGAAAGTTTTCTATGACACACTTAGAGGAGAACACAGTGGAAAAGCAAGATGGCTTTTTAATGTTTGATGTGCCACGAATTTGGAAGATGTCACTTGCAATAGGTACAGGTCTTTTTGCCCATGATCTTGGACCCAGAGTTAAATCCCTAGACCAAAAACTTTTTTGATTTACACTTTCCCTGCAGGCCTGACTAGGCAAATGAATTATTAGAGACCTTTAGTATACAATTAAATCTTAGTGGGGTTTCATAAGAACTGCCCATTACTTTTCTCAAGATTGAGGATCTGTCTGGAAAACTCTCAAAACTTGGAGATACTTTCTCTCATCATGTGTGTAGTCTGAGATAGCACAGCAGATATAAATAAAAGCCTCTTAGAACAGTGGATACAGATGAATAATTCAAAAATAGCACAGCACCAAACATTTACATCTGCCAAGTGTCAGTTTGAAACATGGAGTGTGTAGGGGAATGATTTGTGTATGCAGCATGAAAACAATGACTTTACTGCTTCAGAAAATTGCATTAGCATCAGAAATGGCTTTATTTTCACAAAGCTTCAGTGGATGTAACCCAAGCAGCAAAAGCATCAGAGCAACTGGCACTATACAATAAAGGAGTGTTCCCAAATTTAAGGTCATTTTGTAACACACCCAGACTATTTTTATTAAAACTACATCTCCATCCTAGAGACCACTTGTAAAAGGGTATGACTCAAATAAAAAACACAAAACACACCTGTGACCTCTTGTGCTGATGTTTAGGTTTGTATTTAGTGTTTGTGCTGTATCCCAAGCGAAATGAGGAGTGATAGCATTGATATAAAAACATTTCAATACCATGTGGAGGTGGGTTGGGAATTTGTCTGAGGAGCAGTGAGCTGCAGCTGGCTGATAAAACTACTTGGGTTGATCCAGTCGGATTCCATGTGGCTCAGAATGTGAGGTGGGAGGACAAAACTGAACATTGCCTTCAGCATCCTGGCATCCTCCACCTCTGGGTACTTAGATATAGGCTCAGCCCTGCTGCAGTTTGCATCCAGATGCCGAGCCTTTTGGAGCCCTGGACACAGAGAAATTCAGCTTTCTGTGCTGCCAGGCACTGATGCCAGGAGAACACTACACTGACCTGAGCCCATGGAGAAGGATCCAAAATTGAGGGATGGCTCTGGGATTGTGGGGGTGGAGTTTGGATAGAAGGGGGTGAGATCACAGGGTGGAAAAGTCAGAATTTAAGGCTTGGGATACTGTAATAGATATAAAGCAAGATGGAGGTTTTAGGGTGTTGGCCTGTCCTTCTTCTTCACCTTCTTCATTCTCGGTTTGAGTGATACTGTGGGATTGCGTGGAAAAGTCCACAATGTGGACCACAAGTGGCTGGTTATTGGGTTAAAGGTAAAAATAACTCAGCTGGCATTTATTCATTGGTTATTTTACCCTTAAAAGGCCTTGTAGAGAGAGCTCGTCATCACCATTTTTACCTTGTTAGCTTGGAGTGCTGAGAACTCACGTTGTGTGGGATTGTAACATTGATAAGAACCAATAAACACCTGAATATGAACAAGAACAATGTTTCTGTTGCTGTAATCCCAATCCTGGGAGGAATAGATAAACTACAAAGAAACCTTCCACAAGAGCCCTCCTCCAGGCCATTTTTTTTTCACCTTACAACCAGTTGGCAAACTGCAAAACACAGCAATTTCAGGGGTAGAGCCCTAACAGCTAGAGACTCTCCCAAAATGAGGGAAGCCTCAGGCACTACCAAAGCCCTGTTTTGCTGGAGTGTCTCTGTGCTCCCAGCTTGGCACATAGAGCAGCCTCCCTGAAGGATGCCAGGGCTGGAGCTTTTCCCTGGCTGGGCTGCGAACAAGAGCACAGTGTTTGCTGCACCCACTGCTGCTCCCTGCACCGAGAGGCAAAGCCAGCCAGGGCCAGGGCTGCCCAGCTCCACATCAAACAGCAGGGAAAGGATGGGAGGCTGCAGGGGAAGCAGCAGAGGGAAGTGGGATGGCCCAGAGCAGCCCAGATAAAGCTTCCTGAGGTGGAGTCACTCAGCAATACTCAAGGGCAGGAGCGCCCCACCTCTGATTTCCTTCAAAAGAAGACATTTTTTGCACTGATGGGCTGGTAAATCCCATTAACTCTTTCAGGCTTAGGAATTTTTTTTCTTTTAAGCCTTCTAAAATCTATGGCACATCTCCTACTTAAAGAGATTTGGCTATCCCAATTCATTCATTAATGAGTCTTTATGAGCACTGTTGACCTCATAGTGCAGAAATCCAAGTAGGTTCTGTTTTGCATCTAGAAAAGCTGCATGCTCCAAGCTTCTGTTCTCTTTTTTATTTAAATTACAGATCAGGCAGAACAAGGAAGTTCTGAACTGCATGAGCCTTTTAAAGTGGATTCTCTTCTGGTTTCTGATAGTGTTAATGTTCTTTGGAACTGAATTTGAATTTGGGTCAAACCTTTGTCTTTGGGTCAAATTTTTGCCAGGGTATCTATGTCCAGTTGGCACCCATTAAAAATATTAATCTTGCAATGGAAAGGGAAGCAGGGAGAGCAAAATCAATTAGTTTCACTTCAGTCTTGCATTTCCGGGCCTGATGTACAAAGTTAAGACACTGAATGAGTCTACCCACCCCATTTTTTTCTCACTTCAGTTGCACCAAAAGAAGAACAGTGGTTTAGGCAGGAAAAGAAAATATTTTGGTGGATTAATTCTTCAAGGGGGTTTTCAAAATTACTAAAAATTCTTTTTCTCTGACCAAGCATAGTTAAAGAATTATTTCCTTCAAAGAAAGCTTCATTTTAATTTTTTAAAAGGTTTTTTTCAAGTTATTCTCTTCCCCTCTCACTCCTATAACAAGGACCTTGGTCCCCTGCTTAGCTGGAAACATGAGTTATAAATTTGATTTCTCAGGCTGATGCTTTCCAAGGATCAGTGTCAATTCTCTTGTCCATTATTTCAGAGGGGTTTACAGAGAATCCCATGAACAAGAGTACAGTCATTATTTGAGCTTTTATCCTGAATATCTGCTGAGCCTCCCACCATGGGATGAGATCAGAATTTCCCCTTTTATCACTTATGGATGAATTCCTGCCAAATAAATGCTCCTAGATCTGGGTAAGTGCTCAGGGCCAGCCCAGCAATGCAAGGTGCCTCTAATTTTCCTTGTAAACACCTCATCAGATGTTCCAGCAGTTGTCCTGAAATGCCCTGACCATGGAGATAATAGTTTTATCAGAGGGAGGACCTGCTTCCATCTGCTTCTCTCAGGCTGATTTACTGAACTGGAAATGCTTCTGTGCTTCCATTTTTCCTCTCAGTTACCACCACACCTATTAATGAAAGGTACATTTCTGGGCAATTTTCCCCCATTGTTCAAGGCTAATGAAACAGCAGGAAAACAAAGTTACTCTGTTCTATGTCCTACTCTGTACCTGCCCTAAGTTCTTATGGCAAAATACTGTTAAAAATTGTGCAGCTTTTAAAAATTGTGCAACACCGGGCAATGAGAATTTAGAATTTTGTATAGAAAAAACAAAATAGATTGGCCAAGCAGATCCACCTGTAAACCACTGGATATGTTACCTGTCAAATTCAGAATTCCCTCTGTCATGTGGTTTTCATGCTCTGTTAAATCTCTTCTGATATCTGTGAATGCAATCTTTGGCTACAAAACACCTTCAAGCTGCACCAGGGGAGATTTTTTTCTCTGCAATGGAGGTCAAGCACCAGAAGGGGCTGCCGAGGGAAGTGGAGTCACATCCCTAAAGGTGTAAGAAACCACTGGCTGTGGCACTCAGTGCTCTGGTTCAGTTGATGTGGTAGTGTCTGTTGAAGGTTGGATTTTATGATCGTGGAGATCTCTTTATCTACCTTAAAGATTCTGGAGTAGGTTGTCCTCCTGCTCTCAGTGTTAATTACTGTTTGTTAATATCCCTTTTGAAATCTTACTGATTCTTGAAACCAAGTGAAACNTCTCCTCTCCTCTCCTCATTCCTAAAACTATTCTGTTAAGACTTAAGGTGCTAAAGTAGACCCAACCCTTTGCTTGGAACTAAGTATCCTTGGCTGAGGTCATCAACTGTCCCCAAATCACTGTAATTTCAAAGAAAATATGTCTCTCTCATTTCCTATGATTTTTTTTATTCTATATGCAGATATTTTTTGTCAGTTATTCACCAAATTCAGTGGTCATGGTAAAATATTGGTGACATTTGTCACCACTTGAGTTGAAGATTCACTGTATTTACTACCAGAAACACTGTTTTTTACTACCAGAATTTTCGTCTGTAACACCTGGTGACACCCTTATCACTGTGTGTCCCACTGTTATCTCCTGGGAACGTCTTCAGGAGAATGGGCTGACAAACACTTAATAAAGTCTATTTTTGTAGACATAGAATACATATTGATGGAGAAAGAATGCTGCACACAGAGAGGTGTCACAGACATATTAAGGGGAAATAAAACACATTTAACATTATTGTCTATCCACTTCAATATTGCTCTGAGGAGACCATTTTCCATGGCAGGAAAACACTACAGAGAATGGATTTTGCTGTGAAAATTTGGGCAGATTCATAATGTATATTTATCTACCATCCACTGTTTTCTAGTAATGTCCTGAGGCATTTCTCTGATTGGTCACTTTTTTCTCCCTTTTTGTGAAGCATCCAGGGAGTTCTGATATTGGAAAAATAATTTGGATGTGATGGACCACAATTATGCCCCATTATGGGCTATGCTCCATAATGGAGATTAATCTGCAGTGGGAGGATGCCTGGTGTGAACTCATTAGATTCTCTCTGCTAGCTGGGAATGGAATTCAAATAAAAATAACAATAACTCTCCTTTCCACCCTCCCCCAGTCCATTTCAGTGCTCATTGAGAACCACTCTAGGGATATCTACATTTCCCTGGGTTCTACTATGTTAAAGTATTTGATGGTTTTTTTATGGATGGGAGTGACAGAAAGGAAAGGTAAAACACCAAAAAAGAAGAATGATGAATATGATAAGCATCTCTCACAGTTCCACATTTTCTTTGTTTCTGCTTGATTATCTGTTCTGTTTAAAGTGGATTCTATGCAACATGAGACTGGGGAGAGGCAAATCCAACTTTTCAAATGTTATTAAGGAAAAGAAATCACATTTCTACCATTATCAAGAGGGACTTGGTTAGTCATGCCCTGTGCTGGACCCACTGAAATAATCTCTGCTTCAGTCTATTTGAAAAAAGGTCAATCAAATACCCTTCAACACCCAGAAATCCCAGAAAGCCTTCATCTGATGTAATCCTTTTACAAACTACGTAAGGGAGCCTAAAAATCTAGTATCAGTGATATTATTTTGGGTATTAAACTTGCAGCTGGGTACAGTCCACTTAACTGCCCTGAAATAATTCAACCTGCTTCCAAACATATTTATAAGACAACTGTTTCAGCTATTGAGTGCAACAATTTTTATTTGCTTATTACATCTGGAATTACTGAGTTTTATAAAAAAATTAAAAAAAAAAAAAAAATCCACTAAGCCATTCCTTAAAGCAGCATTCTTCTGCTTTCTTTGGTTTTATAAAAGATTGCTGTTGTAAGAGACACCAGGTTCAAAAAGGCAAAGAGATTGTTTTTCATCAGCATCGTGACAGTTGTTAGGAGAAAGAAAAAAAAAAAAGTCCCAAGGGGAGATTTATGGAAGAGAAGCAAAGGCCAATTTTATCAGTGAATTTTGTTTAGGGGCTGATAAACAGAGCTGCTATCTGGCATCTCTGCCTGGGTTTGGTGGAGGCTGAGCACATTCTCAGTGCCTGCTGCAGAGCCTGGAGGGCTGCACGTCAGCGGGGTCACGTACACAGGAGCACTCCTGCCTTCCCCAGCCACAGAGCTTGGAAGGGAGAAGGCAAACTCCAAGGCTGCAAACTGCATCAGCCCTGGCTCTTTCAGCACACCTCATCTGAAACTGTAACATAATTCCCCATCCATTGTGGAAGACACAGCTTTTAAAAATATTAAGAAAATTGTTCAGAGCATTTGGGGAAAAAAAAAATACTCCCAATGTGTAGCATTGAGCTCCTTTTTGATTTTGGTTATCTTGTGGTTTTCATGCTTCCCAGCAATGGTCTCTTTTCCAGGTTCAATTAAATGTTGCACTCCAGTTTGTATCTTAACTGGTTCTCCCACTGTGGCTCTGTTATCTAAGTGCCCTGCAGAGCAGCAAAAAGGCAGCAGTGAGTGATATATTCCAGGTGTGCTCTCTGGATAAGAATAAATGGGAATCTGCTCAGTGCAGAGAGACTGCTCCCTTTCAGGGTTTTAACTGAAACATGTTAAATAAGCACAAAATTAACGAGGAAAAAAAGGATTTGGGATACACCCTTTTAGGTACCCTCAGAGATTTTAATATAATTTGGCTGTATAAAAGTATTCAAAAGTGTTTTTCACTTTGAAAGCCTTTGCATCATCAGGCATGGAGAGATAACCCAGCAGCAG
>VWZN01019079.1:297688-327029 GCA_013396955.1 Regulus satrapa
TTTTTGTCTTGTGTTTTACTGGGTCTAGTGAGAGGCACATCTTTCGAGTTAGTGTGCAAGTAGTGCAAGAAATCCTTAATCCTTATTTTTTTCCCAAGTTCCTTTTTAACCCTCTGTATTAAGATGCCTTTCTGATTCCTTCAAATAAAGCTTTTTCTCAGTCTCTTCTTTTCTTCCCCTCACATGCAGCAAGTATTGTATATACATATTGAGAAGTAGGCAAATATGTACACCATGGATACAGAGATTGACCCAAAGAAGCTATGGAAGAGCTGTGGCTGATTCATGCCCAAAAGCTGAGTTCTTGAGCTGGTGCAGCTTTCTTTGCTGGATATAAAAGCTGATATAGATATAAAATCCCAGTACTGCTGTAATTCACTGTAATTAACAGAGGAGGGCTGCTGTGGTTGGAGGAGGGTGGGACTGAACCAGCATCTCATGGCTCAGAGACTTTGTGGGAGCACTGAACTGGGGAGTAATTCCTGAATGTGTTTTAGATTTAGCCTCTTGTCCTTTATGAAACACTCAGCACCCATAAACCCCATTTTTTTCTCTCAGGTCACCTCAGGGAACTCATTAACTCAAGACACAAGGCATGAAAGTTATGCCTTCTTTAAGTCCTCCTTGAAAGAACTTAGAAAATGTGTTCTCTGCAGTGGAATATCATCCTATCACCAATTACCACTTCCATGGTATTCCCTTCTAATCTTGCACCTGATCATGAAAGCATCACTGAAGAAGCAAGGGAATCAAGAGCTGTCACATTCAAATCTTCTTCATATGAAGTGTGTAAAAATATAATCCAGAATTTACTAATTCCTGTGATATTAATTTTTCTACTTCCGTGCTCTCTTCCCTTTCTAAAAGAGGTGTTTAAGCTTGAGCTCAAATTTGAATATCAGGATATTCCCAAGTACTGAGAAAAGTCTATATTTACTAAATTGAAGCTTGAATGACAAGAATTCTATGATGTCATTATCCTAAAATGCATCAAGAGCAATATGCAGCGTGCAGTAAAAATCTGCNAAGCCTTTGCATCATCAGGCATGGAGAGATAACCCAGCAGCAGCAGGAAAATTTAGTGTCAGCAGCCACTTGCAACATTTTCACTCACGTTAGGATTGTACTGACTCAGTGCATACTTGGTGTCACTGGTTAAAATCACTCTGTGCTTTATGGTATATATATATATATATANGCTGAGTTCTTGAGCTGGTGCAGCTTTCTTTGCTGGATATAAAAGCTGATATAGATATAAAATCCCAGTACTGCTGTAATTCACTGTAATTAACAGAGGAGGGCTGCTGTGGTTGGAGGAGGGTGGGACTGAACCAGCATCTCATGGCTCAGAGACTTTGTGGGAGCACTGAACTGGGGAGTAATTCCTGAATGTGTTTTAGATTTAGCCTCTTGTCCTTTATGAAACACTCAGCACCCATAAACCCCATTTTTTTTCTCTCAGGTCACCTCAGGGAACTCATTAACTCAAGACACAAGGCATGAAAGTTATGCCTTCTTTAAGTCCTCCTTGAAAGAACTTAGAAAATGTGTTCTCTGCAGTGGAATATCATCCTATCACCAATTACCACTTCCATGGTATTCCCTTCTAATCTTGCACCTGATCATGAAAGCATCACTGAAGAAGCAAGGGAATCAAGAGCTGTCACATTCAAATCTTCTTCATATGAAGTGTGTAAAAATATAATCCAGAATTTACTAATTCCTGTGATATTAATTTTTCTACTTCCGTGCTCTCTTCCCTTTCTAAAAGAGGTGTTTAAGCTTGAGCTCAAATTTGAATATCAGGATATTCCCAAGTACTGAGAAAAGTCTATATTTACTAAATTGAAGCTTGAATGACAAGAATTCTATGATGTCATTATCCTAAAATGCATCAAGAGCAATATGCAGCGTGCAGTAAAAATCTGCAGAGAATTAGGATGGGTGAACTTTTTATGAAATAGTTTAACCATCAAGTAAATAATGTCCTTTGTTCGCTACATTATTGGTTTTGACATTGTAACTCTTACTTATTTTTATCACTTAACAACAGGTGGCTAAATGTTGGAAACTGTTTTCCCTTGGATGTACACACACCTTGAGACTGTTCTTCACCATCCACATCTCCCCCTGCCTCTTTTTCTCTCCTAAAATTGATATCCCAGTGGGTAAGGAATAATAATCCTTTCTGCTTCTATCTAGAAGTTGAACTAAATGCAAAAGCAAGGTTTTAGGTGTTAGTCTCACAGAAAACAGGTGAGTGTGGTTATTAGGAAATGCCTTTTTGGGGATTTGAACAAAAAAACCCTTCACCTAAGGCACCAAGAGGTTCCCCAATGAAAATAATCCAAATCAGAGAGCTTTGCAGTAGAACAAGAAGAATAACCTTGCAGATATAAGTGTTGAATATAAAAAGAATTTGCTGCAGGAATTAACTGATGATATGTGTTAGGTGGCTGCAGCTGCAATCAGAAATTTGCAGAAATCACCAATGATTATTTTTATCCTTGATTTTAATTTCCAGCAGGTGCCTTCTTCTGGAGGGGAGCTCCTAAATAGACAGAGTGGAAAGAATGAGGCTATAAAAGACCCCCAGGTCTCTTAAAATTAAACAGACATTCCTGAAGCTTAAAATATCCTTGAAGTGTGCATTTGCAATTTTATTTAAAAGTGGAGGCTTCTCATCAGGAACTCCTTTGCTACAATTAGGTGGCCAAGCTAATACTGCTAATTATTGATGGTTGATCAAGAGATTAGCTTTGAGGTAATAAAACAAACAGAATTTTGTTAAGTATCTCTTTGATAGCCCCCAATATATGATGGGTGTGTATTTCCCACACCTGTATTTCCCACACCTCTGTGCTCTCCCAAAGAGAGCACAGAGGCAAAATATCCAATTAAAAAACAAGTAAACCAAATAATCAAATAACCAACTCAAATCATGCCCCCAAGAAACCCTTCAGCTGTGAAAACTTAAAGCCTGGTCTCAAAAATGTGAAGTCCAGGGCAAGCATATGGAATAAAACCCAAAGGTTTCAGGGCAGGTCATGGGAAATGTCACTTATCTTGACCTTGATTATAATCACTGATAATGGTTACAAGGCTCATGTTGTTTTTAAGGAATGCAGTAATAAAATTTCAGCTCCCTGAAACTGGAACCAAATATATAATTTAATGTGAGAAGGCTCTTTCCTTGGAGATTGTGCTGCTTGCACAGTAAATAGGGCTCGTCATCTTTGATTTCTGCTCTAAACATGACTGGAATGTTTAATATTTTTACTAAATAGAACATAAAAGTAACTTTCTTCTTAGGAAACAAAAAGGAAACTTGATTATATAATAGGTTTCCATTTTTTAAAGGAAGTAATTGTTTTCTTGTCATTTTTCATGATCATTATTATGAGTATTGTCAATTTTTAAAAGTTCAAGCACCCCAAATGCATTTGAATGGTTTCAGCTTTCAAGAACTCTTCCAAACACTCTGTTCTTGCTATACCAGGCCAAATCTCAACTCCAATAAATTCCTTTAAGGCCTTCACAATGCCCATGAATGCTGTTTTACTGAACTATGATGTTACAATTTCTTTTTAAAGTCCACTCATATTGGATACTAAAGGTGGTGGATGGGTTTGCCGAATTCTACATAATGAGGGCTCAGAAAATCTTTATATTCTTTAAGTCCTCCTAGAAATAAAAATCTTATACAGAATGATGCATCTTTACTATAGAATTTATGATGGGATTTGAAATACCATGGTTAGAGGTCAAAATTCTCTTTATAAACAAAGCATAGGGTTGGATTTGATTTTAGAGGCCTTTCCCAACCTAATTCTGGGATTTTTCCAATCTGATTCTATGATTCTATAACTCATTCAAAAATGGTTTATGAGGAACAATAAATAGCAAACCAAACTTTTCAAAGGCTGATCCCTCCTGGATCCACAGAGGCCTACGGACACACTTCCAAACCAAATGGAATCTTGTTTTCATCTCTTACTTTCTCTGCCTCACACTTCATAATCATCCTTAGACAGTCTCTGAAGAAAGATTCTCGTCTGCTTTTGAGAAATTTCTGACCAGTTATATTGAACACACTCCTTTCTTTGAAACTGGGATTCCTGCTTCCTAAAGCCCATGGATCTGCTCCATATTTCAAGTGCAATTTGCTATCCTGTGCAGGGATCTTCTGAGTTTTTTGGGGTTTTTTTTGTCTGTGTCGTGTTTTTGTTTGGTTGTTTGCTTTGGTTTGTGGCTTTTGGTTTGTTTGTTTTCTCCATGCCATAGTAAGGCAGCACTGTTGTTTTTTTAACCTTTATAAATGTTTCCCTTTTATGAGTTTCCATTTATAAATAACCATCTCTGCTGTAGCATAGTGGTGTGATTTCAAGCCAGTCCAAGTCACTGTGTGATCTCCAGACACTTCAGAGATAAACACAAGGCCCTGGGAACTTGTGTTGCAACTCAAAGTAGCACAGCTGAACATCAGCACAATCTGAGTGTTGACAAAAGGGTTTGGGGTTTGTTTTTTTTGTTTGTTTGTTTGTTTTTGGTTTTTTTTTTTTGTTTGTTTGTTTGGTTTTTTTTTCTTTAAAGGCCCTGGAATGTACTTCTTCAGGGCTTCTGCAACTGAATTACATTAGAACCTCCCACCTCCACTTCTACTCACTGATAAAAAAATTGGCTGCTGAGGATTTCTGGGGGGAGATGAAATGGAAATGTTGTTATTGATTTATGTGTACTGTCTTCATTTACTTGGCTGTGTTAGATTGAAGAGTTGTTTATTGCTCCCTGTGTTCCATTAATCAGCATTCCTCCTTCTCACCCCCATGGAGGGCCCTGTGCCTACAAAGCCCTTGTTTGAAATTTGTGCAACTCAGAGGGCCTCAGGGGAATCATAAGACCATCCTGGTTTGTGATTCTCTCCAGAAGAAGCCAAAGTACAACTGTCATTTGTGTCTGGGTAATCAAAAACCAAAGAGTGGCATTTTCCATATTTTTATGATGGTACCCATCTATATTTATTTTTCAGTACAGACCTTCAGGAGTAGTATTTGCAAATTCAAGGGTTCTTTAAGAAACAATGCCACTGACAACATTTTACCTGTTCCAAATTTCCTGGAAGAGGGGAATCTGTCAATGAAAAATTATGCCTCAACTGCAAAGCTGTGAGCTTATGACATCAATTTTCAATTACCAATACATGGATTGGCACAAAAATCATGATCCCACCCAATTTTATTTTTCCAGTTTTCCCCTTACCCTGTTTCAGCTCCTCTTGGATCATGGGGTTCAAGATGCACATGGCAGAGGGACCTTCTTGGCCTGGTTTGTTCCTGCTCTCCAACTTCTGCCCATTGAAATCAGCTCAGACAAGTGGCAATCAGGCTGAGGGATGCTTTGCAGAGAAGTCATTGCTGCTGCCAAAATATTTGCAAGGGGAAAACAATAATAAAATAGAGAAATAAATAAAAATATAAATATTATATAAATATTAATAAGTTATATTTATATATTTATATAATAAATTGAATTTTTAAAACATTTATATAAATATACATAGATAAAAATATTTGAGAGCTAAGGGGAAAACTGGGTGGCAAAGGGTTTCACAAACTGGAGAAAGATGATTTTAACCTCAGATATATTTGTCACGGCTCATATAAGTGGGACCAGTGTCAAGAAGCTGCTACTGGCAAGGAGAAGGCAAAGGGATGAGATTTTAATTACAAACATATTTATTAATGGGTGCAGGGACATGGTAGGGAGGAAAAAGAGTTTTCATCTCTAACACATGTGCATTATTAATCATGAATGATCTTAAAGTTACAAATGGGAATCCGCCTGCAGGCAGAGGGCAAAAGAGGTTTTTGGTTTTTTTTATTAAATGTATTGAGTCAATTTCTGTCTT
The DNA here is from genome assembly GCA_013396955.1 of Regulus satrapa. Taxonomy (NCBI): domain Eukaryota; kingdom Metazoa; phylum Chordata; class Aves; order Passeriformes; family Regulidae; genus Regulus; species Regulus satrapa. The sequence continues at coordinate 303,597 of VWZN01019079.1, forward strand.
CTGACATAAGCACACAGATTCCCTGGAACTCCATGGGAAGCCTACGCTTGCATTGCAAGGCATAACTTTAATCCATACCCACTAATCATAATTAAAATTTCAATTCAAGGATGGGTTGAGGAATCTGTGGCTGAGATGGGATTAGGGCCAAGATAATCTACTTTATCAATATGTGTTTCCTAAGGTATCTAATGAACTGCCTCCTAATAAGAAATTAAAGTGTTCAATTCAGTTACTTTCAATCCTGGAAGGATAACATGAACATGCTCAATTTATATTCCAAAGTGTTTGACATCAGCAATTGAAATATACCTCAAACCCTTATATATGTATATTTAAAACGTTTCATACAAATACAATCGTGTCATCATTTCAAGTGAAAGCATTTTTGATGATAGGGATGTGACACATCTGAGCTATCAATGAGATTTCAGACAGAACAGAAGCTCTTCATGAAGTTTTACTAAGGAAATCTCAGGAGATGGTCAGGCTAATATATACATATATTTCAAATATGGTGCTGTTTATGCTGTTTATTACCTCCACAGACTCATATATTTAAGACAGAAATATTTAGGATAATTTGTTCTGAAAACCGAAACCAGTTTGAAAGGTTAGACGCCAGGAAGAATTTCTTTATTGCAAGGGGGTTTAAACATTGGAAGAGGGGAGGTTGCCTGGGGAGGTTTGGAGTCCCCATCCCTGGAGGTGTCCAAGGAAAGAATGGATTTGGCACTTAGTGTCATGGTTTAGTGACAAGGTGGGGATTGGTCACAGGTTGGACTTGATGATCTTGGAAGTGTTTTCCAAGCTGGATGATTCTAGTGAAGAGCTGTAAAAGAGCTCCTGACTGCTAAAAAATTTGAATTCATGGCTCACCACGCAGAAATGAGACTGGAATTATTTGATCTAAATTCTCTTTTAGGCAAAAAAAAACAGCTAAAAAGTGATGCAAGTTTAATAAACAATGTTTTTATTAACAATTGTCATTGAACAATATTGCCCATTGCCACCAAGGCACACATCTCCAACCCACCCTGACTCGAATCTGACTGTGTGTCTGATACCTAATTAACACCTAAAGAATTATTCCAGAAAGTTTTCTTCTGGAAGCAGAAGGACAAGCAGGGACACTTGTTGATGTATTTGAATATCAGAGAAGTATAAATATTTCTTGTTTAACTTCACTGTTGTTGTGCTCGGCAAACCTGGGGGTGTTTAAAGCTGGGCAAACTCCTGTCTGTGTGGTGAGCAGGGTCCGAGCAGTGCAAAGGCAGAACCAGAAATGTGCACAATGAAAATGGAAATAAAATGGAAAATGTGCTTGGGGAACTACTAATAGCTAAATGAAGCAAGAGGAGACTTTTTAAAGAAGGAAACAATAAAAAAGAAGTGGATGGAGGAAAGAGGCTTTTACTGGGTAAGCACAGAGAGGTCCCTGACCATAACAACATTAAAAATCACAAAATTCATCCTTATGTTCAGCAGGAAGGTAAAACAAGATCATATAGGTTTTTTTTTTTAATTTTGTCCCTTATTCAGATTTTCATGTTCATACCTTTACCATTCTGTCTAAAAATCATGGTCACACCTTTTCCATCCCAGTAATAAATAAAAATCAAGGGACTGGATATGACCAGGAAAAAACGTGACTGGGCCTGTTTATTTTTCAAGTAGTTCAAAGTGAGTGTGGCTGCAGCAGAGAGAAGCATGAAAGTTTCTCAGCTGAAATCTTTGTAAGAATCCACCATATTAACTTTTCTATTTAAAAAATTAATAAAGATATTTTTTAAAGAATAAATAGGGATGATAGGTAATGGTGCATTAAGCCTCAAAGCTGGTGTAATGTGGCAGAGTCTTTTTTCCAGAAAATTCTGGGATCCAGGATGAAATTCTGGCTCCCCTAAAGTCATTTCCAAAGCTCCAACTGCAATTCCTGTCTTCTGGAGAGTTACACAAGACCCAGCATTTCCTCAGTGACCAAAAGCCTTAATTTGGATTATTTTGTAAGAATGAGAAGCAGCACAGGAGAAATCAGTACCATTCTTGGGGCTCTTCCAACCAAAGGTGGCAGTTTCTATTTTTGACTTCTTTATGCCTGCATTTCTTAATCCCACATTTGGAGATGGAATCTTTAATCCAGTAGAAATTTTCTTCTCATCAAAATAAACAGATATTTTTGCAAGATTTTCTTTTATTCCTTTGACATGTGTTTTCACTTCCTCTTTGAATTTTGGCTTCACCCTTCTGAGCAGGATGAATGATGACCCAGAAAATCCTGATTGTATGAAATTATTCCCTAATGCAGATGGCAAGCAGACATCCACTTCTTCAGATTTCAAATACAAGCTAGAAACTAAAAAAAAAATAAATTAGAAAATCAGTCATTAAATAGAATTATTTCAAGCTATTTCTACTTAAAGAATAAAAGCTCTGGCACTGATGAGTCCAAATTGCTGAGGGGCATTTTCTGTGTCTTACATAACCTACATTCAAACCCAAAAATCTTTAAAATGTCAAAAACAGTGACTTAATCTAAATACCTTATAAGAATGAGACAACAAAAAAAAAAATCTCTATTTCACTAATTGATCCCAATATTGAGAATAGACAGAGCATTTAAAAGTATAATTTCTGAAACATGTTGTTCTTAATCATTATATATGAGATACCGGGAAATAATTCTGTAAGAATTACAATTAATTTTTTGTCATCCTATGTGATTACAATTTTTGGACACATTATCACAAAAAATCTGATGTTAAGAAAATAACTTGAATTGTAATAGCATCATATGCACAGCAACATCTCTTTTCAGAGGCAGTTTAAGTGAAGTTTTCCCTTCTTCCACCTCTCTGCAGTGTAAAAAAGTAAAATATATATTTGAATTTTGTGGGTAGAAACTGTGAATAAGAACGTGACTGCTGGTCTGCCTTAAAAGAAATATTTTCAAAATTTTCTGTCAAAAATAAGGATCCTTAAGAAATCTCTTTTATTTTTTTCCTGAGCCTTTTATTTAGCTTTCAGCTGATTAATGTAATTAAAAATCTACTACCGTCAGATTACTTCTGTATTCAGAATAAACATGAAAGGCAGAAAATATGGATAGTAATTAGTAATTTTTAATACATTTTAATCTCTTTTTTTGTTACTGTGTTGATCTGCAGAACATTAGTGGGACTATATTCTGCTGGAAATTGAGAGAAAATATTTTTAAATTAGATTTTTTTTTATTCTTGTTATGATAAATAAAACAGGAACTAAGAGGGCTAAGCACATGAAACATAAAGGGTAATTATCCTCAGTTACAATGAAAATATCCAAGGAATTATTTTTAAAATAATTTTGATTCCTACAGCATCTACAAATACATGTTACTGACCTGTAGTTCAAAAGTGAAAGTTGTTTTGTTCACTTTTTAAGCTGTTAATTGATTAAATATCCTTCTATTTCCAAGCTAGTTAGGGAACAAAACAAAACAAAACAAAACAAAACAAAACAAAAAAACCACCTCTTTTCTGTGGGAACTGAGAATATTAAATTCCAGAGGAAGAAAGGTGAAAGATTAAGAAAGGCAGGACTGAGGGCAGTGATTTGCCATGCTTTGCTGGTGTCTGGGAAACCTGAATTTTGCCCTCCAAGCATCTTGAAAGCAGGTGCTGACTCACCACGCTGATATTTGCTAATCACAGCATCCATCACCAAATGTTAGGGACCTTATTAGAAGCTGACACTGGGAGACAACGTTTTCTTTGTTACCCTCAGGGTTTGAAATTTGGCTTTGGATCACATCTAAAAAAAACCCAAACCAACAACTGGGAGTTTGTTAATTTTTTTTTTCATGTCCTTGTCTGCCTTAACTGTGGTTTCAGCCACAAATTTTGAGTGCCTTTCATGCTGCCAATGCAGAGAAACTTCACCTTCTGGAGATGCCAATAATGTGGTTTTCCTCTCATAATGATTATTAAATTTTAATGAAGTAGGAGCAGTCAGTTTGCACAAAGTGAAACTCTCGTATTTTATCAATTTTTACAATGTTTTGGCTTATCTGGAGAAATTTTTTATTTTTTTTTAAGTCTAGTAATATATTGTCATATATATCTAATTTTGTGTGGAGGACTGTTAGGCCTTCCTAAAATTTGCATCAAAGTACCCAGAGCTATAAAACACAACCTTGAAAAAATAGCTCTTTATGCCATAAAGTTTAAAATCACAAATGATTTATTATTTATACAAACTTTATTTTTATATACAATAAGTTTCATAATATATATAACCCCCAGCACAGCATTCTTTTTAGCTTATATATATATTTAGATGGCAAAAATCCAAGGAGCAAGACATTTTCCTTTTCCAGTGGCATTCCACTTCTTTCCTTGTGTGAGGTTGTAACACTCCTAAACTACTCATCAACTTTAAAAACAAAGAGTCAGATGTGGGACTTGGGCCAAACTCCTCAAAATTTATTAGTTTTCTTTCTTACCAGTATATTTACTTTTCTTTGGTTTTTTTTTTTTTTTAATGGTGAAAAACAGACTTGTGGGTGGCAGAATATGTGCAATATTATGTTATAAACAATCAACTTTTTGACAAAAATCAGGGTAATTTTTTAATTTTTAATTTTTTTAGAATGAAGTAGATTTCACACTAGGAAGACTCAATAAGCTGTAGGTTTTTGCTTTTGGGTTTTTTTTTTTCTTCTGGCCTGGCTTCAATAGGTAAAGGGTGTGGTGCTCTCACTTGAAGTTTCCATTGAGTGTGTCCAGTTCTCTCTGGGATCATAAACTGCAAGTTAAAACTGGATTTATTTGTACTTAGGAATATAAATTTTGTATCTATAGCTGCCTGAATTTCCTGGAGTTTTTTTTCCTAAACTTTTTTAAAAGTTCAGTTTATGCAGCACTTTAAGTCTGTTGTTCTTGAATTCCTTTATTTTCCTTAATGAACCCTTACTCAATAATTCTTCCTCTGTATCCTTTACTTATAATAATTTTAGAGAGTTTTCTAAATCATAATTTAAAAAATTCAGAATGCTTGAAATTCAAATTTTGTCTAAATAGACCTTCATATTCAGCCCTCTCTGTGCAAACTCTACATATTTATTAAGAAAAGTACATACCATATAACCAGCTCATAAATTAAAATTTACCTACAACAACAAAAAACAACCTCAAGTTCCAATCTTTTGGGGCTCTTATTAACAACACAAAATTTTTGATGAGGAGGCATCAATAATTTATAAAATCCATTTTTAAATCAATGAGAAGTAGTAATAATCATTGAAGAGCAGAAAGCTGATATTGATAAACCAAAACAACTCATCTACATGAAAGAATCAGGATGTAGCCCCATCACAGAAGGAGGACATGATAAAGTGTTGATATGAATGCAATATAATATTAATTATTCATTTTGGAAGAAAAAGCAGTGCTTGAAGACTCTACACATACCTTTGTTAAAAACAATTAAAATTAATGAGTAATATTGAGTCTTCCTACTTCTCAGTCATCACAGTCAGCCTTCTATTGTCACAGAGAGAAATTTCTGATTTTCTTTATCTCCACAGAAAAACTTCTCCCCAGCAATCCACAGTTCTCATTCCCACTAAACATCCAGTGAAAATTCATCTTTCTCTGTGGTTTTATCAGTTGGTCTACAGGAAGCACATGGGAGCTACCTGTATTATAAACACCAAATTTTGTGTTTTCTAGCAATTAATTAAAGGAAATTAATTTATAAAACCTCCCTTCCAATACTCAATGTCCAAAAGTATTGGACATTGGCTAAGAATGCTTTCTGAAGCTGCATTTTGGAAGCACAGAGGCTCTCCCCCAACCATGCTCTCTAAGAACTCTCTGTTCCAAGTCAAACGGGAGCTTTTTTTCCATTCCTTTAGCATCAATTCCTCCACAGCAGCAGCAGCCGTTTCTTCGCCTGCCTTCCCTTTTTAAAGAGAAGCAGCTACAACTGAATTTTGTCCTGGATCCTGATGGCTTTAGACACATTCTGGGAACTCCTGGGAGAGTGAAATCTTTGGAGGAGAAATCCCTGGGCTCTCTAGATCATGGTCAGACACAATGGGATGTTCACAAGAAGTTTTCCAGCAACTGAGCATCAAAGAAATTCTCTTCCTCTGTCAAACCAACATGGAGTTTTGGCCCTGTAAACTTTTACTTAAACTCTGGCTCACCCCAGGTATCATCGCAATAAAGTTCATTAGTAAAGGGCTTTTTGAGGAGCTTTCTAAGGAACAATTAAGGTGTTCATATTTTTAAATAAAATATACATCCAATTTCCTGTTAAATTGAGATGGGGAAAAAATCAACTTTTTCATATAGATAACAGCTAAATATACTGAAGTTTTCTAGTTTACTACTAGTTCCTCACAAAATCATGTGGAAATTAAGCAGAATGAAAAACTGAAATTCTTCTTTCTTTCCCTATTGGGGCAAGATATAAACTGCCATTCTGTTATATACAGATTTTTCTCCTCTAAGGGAAAAATAATTGATTGTTTCTCTTACTACTGCTGATGTAATTTCCTCAGTGTCTTATTTGTGGTTGCAGGAAGTCTCTGAAATATTCTGGTGACCGGAACATACACAGGCAGTCTGTCTACTTTGATTATTTATAATTTTCTTACTATTGTATTTTTTGTACGTGAAATATCCGTGAATGGCAAATCAACATTTTCCTTCATAGCTTTTCTATAACAAGGAGTAAGAAAAAAAAAAATCCATTAGAAACTACCAGTGTTCAAAGGCAGCTCTAAGCAACTTTCAGGGCCCATGGTGGTTTTGAGAACACCTCTGATTTTTGTTGATTTTCATGACTTGGTTGTAAAAATATCTTATATAATAATGCACAGAGAAATTATAAATAGGAATTTTGAAAATGGGCAAAATATGCTGCATAGGGAGCGAAGCAGCACTGCTTGGTTTCCTGTTGTGCAGTCACTTCCATTCATCAGAACTGAAAAATCAGTCTAGACAAAACTCCATTTAATTTTAGACTATTACTGATTTTCTGCTTGGGCCAGAGGGTTCACACTGAATTTTGGGACGGGCTTGTCACATTCAAAGAGAACCTGGCCAATCTATTGTTTGAGGTGGTGATGGCAGGAATCCTGAGTGGTCCTGATTTACAGCTGCATAAAATTTTGGCAGTCTTAGCTATGCTTCACTGCGAGTCTTGGGATTTCTTCAAGCCAGAACTCAAATTTAAATGCAGAACTTTGGAATTTTTAATGAAAACAAACTGGGAAAACATCAGAGAAGATCCCAGTGCATTGGGATGGCACGTCAGAGACAGCAAGTCTCATTATTAATTTCCTCTTTTCTCCTCTCTGTTCCACACTCAGTACAAACACAGCAGGAGACAGCTGCAGTAAATCTTCTCAGGTTTTGCATAATGAAGAGAGTTGAGTCAAATTTTTTGTTGGTTGAGATAGCCATGAACCTGATTTTTAAAAAAACCTAATTTCCTTAAAAAATACAATTTCCAGGTCCTAGATATTTCTCCTTTCCCATATCCTGCTAATGTTTCTTTATTCCTTCTTCCTTTTTTTATTTTTTTTTTTTTTTTAATTTGTGTCACTATGAAATACCAAAAGGAAAAAAGGAAAAGAAGACACTAAAATCTAGAAAATCTAGTTATAAAGTATTTGTTTCAACTCTTTCAGGTAGCTTGAATTTTCAGTTGTCAAACAATTGGCAAATCTCTTGAAGGGTGGCAAATATAAGACAATAGAACTTCCAGGAAAAGGATATTTTGAAAAGGACAATGTAAGAAAGAGTTTATGCATGATAGAAGCACAGGGACAGAAATTTTGAGGAAAATAAAAGAGAATGAAATATATATGATAGATTGCCAAGGCATAATAGAACTGTTCCTCTGTTTTATGAAATTTGTGGATAGATGGCCTTAAAGAATAGAACTACTTGAAATACAGCAGTTGAAAATGCAGGCATTTTTCTGTGTTTTTCTTGGTGGCTGTTAGAAAAAGTGTTAAATTTACTGACATTGAGTGGATTTCTCTTCTCAACAACTTTCTTTGGTTTCTGGGTGTTGAAATAAAATGGCATGAGGGTAAGATTAGGCTGGGTCAGAGAACTTTGTTTTGTTTTTGCAGGCTTTCAACCAGGGAATTTTGTGTCTGAGCTTCCTTGGAGAGGTGTGTGATGGCTCACGCTGTGGCACCTGCTCCTGTGGGAACCAGCTTCAGGTTGAAGGCCAGTCTCAGCTGAGAGTGGAGTTTCCATGAGATAAAATATTCATTGAGGCTGATACCCCTCTGACATCCCAGCCCTGGCCTGATGGCCCCAGTGTTCTGGCAGTTCCAGCTCAAATCCTGCCCAGCAAAGCCCACTGAGGCCTCCTGCTCTGAACACCCTTTTCAGAGCTCATTTGGCTGCCAGCAGATCCTTGTCCCAGGGAGAACTGCCAGTCCAAACACTCCCACTCCTCTGCTGACCAGGGAGGAGCCTTACCAAGTGGTCTGAAAATAATGTATTACAGAGAGACAACACCCTGCAGGGAATCCCTGCTCAAGACCTGCCTGGGAGCCGACACCTCCACTGGGCAGACTGCCCACAAATCACTTTGCTATGAATTGGGAGCCTGGACTGAGAGCCTGGACTCATATAATAAAGCAGTACAGAAGAGCTAAACTATCTCAAGAACCTGTGCTCTTCCCCGCGTGCACTGTAAAGAGCATTCTCACCTCTTGCTCCTGAGTGGCCTTTTCAGACACCAAGGTGTGCAGAAAATGCACATCAAAGCATCAGTGGAATGCTCAAAGGAGCTGGTTACTTTTGGGGTGGCATTATGCATGAGAAAATGCTCACATGGCCACAGCTTTGGACACGGCCACAGACATTTGATGATGGACATGATCAGGAGAAGCAGCACCTGGTTAAGGTTGAGAAAGATCCTTTACCAGAGTGTTCCAACTTTAGGTAATCACTTGGCTTTCACTGATTTCCTCATTGTAATTATAACAAAAGATGTAGTGTTCTTGGTAGTACAACAGAGAAGATGATAAAAATCTGATCTAAATTTTTTAAAATGCATATATATGCTTAATAACAGAAAATAAATCCTAGATCTTCCATTTTTTATCCAGTTACATAAACAATCGGTATCTATGGTGGTTATACCCTTGGTACTTGGATATTTTTCTGACAGGTATATCAGCATAGGTGGAGGTTGTAGAAGGAAGGCAGAACCCAGGCTGCAATATCTGCTATTTGATCAGCACAGGTAAATCAAAATTATAATCACTTGGTCTTAACCAAAAACTGGGAAGATTGATCAGGTACATCCATTGGTACTTTATAACTCCTGCTCCTTTCCCTTTTTCTTTCTTCCATGCAATTCTTTTCATCCTTTCCTAGGTGAAGGGTCTACCCACATAAGGTACAATAATTTCAATGACACTAAAAGTTATTTGGTCAAAACTGATGAAAAGAGAATTTTTCTACAAACTTTTCCAATATATATTGAAACCTTGCATGAGAAGGTATAAGAAAATGTTGTCAGAAATCTACCTGTTCTAGGACTCACAGAAAGGTTTTTGTTTAACCTTGCTTTAATTTGGGAGAAAGGGAGGGAGAGCAGGAAATGGAAGAGAGCAGACTTGACACCTTGGGTCAATTTTGGTTTCTTCAGGGCTGGCCCAACAAAGCAAAAAATGTTGACATTTTCAGTGGGGAAAAAATAGTCTTCGTTGTAAATGGAAGACAAGTGGGAGGAAACAAAAACTAAAAAACTAAAAAAAAAAAAAAAAAAAAAGTGCTTGGAATACTCTCATGAGACTGAAGGAATTGAAAGAAGCAGTTCAGGTGGCTAAGGATGTGGATTTAGAGGAGTTCCTTTCTGTTTGTGAACTCTTACATGGATACAAACCTGCTAAAGAAAACAAAATAAAAATTAATACTGAACTAAAATTTGAGTTGACACATAATAGGCACATCCACAAGCAATGTCAGCTTTTACAGACCAAAAAAGAGCATGAAGCACAAAAAAAAGGCACATGTGTGTGGGAAACAAGAGATCATCTGAGAGGGATGAGCCTGATAAGCCCTAAAACAGAAGAACATCCATTTAATTCTCAGAAATATTTGGGGTTTATAAAATTGCATTAATCGCCTGTCAATCCCTAGCTTTTCAGTGTCATCCTTTATGCACAGTACTCAATTTCAAAACCCATTGGTATAAACAGGACACGGTGGTTTGTGTCTCTGGGAGTGTCTGCTGTCCCAGCAGCAATTAGGGCTCATCAGAGCTGCTCTGTCCCCCTCTCCTCATACCACTGACATGGCACTGCTGCTTCCATGGCATCCCTCAGCTGAAATCTTTCCTCAGGAAGCTCTTGCAGCTAACAGAGGTTCACGCAGATGCTCGCAGCTCTTATTTCCTCATGAATTAAATGTGAGCTGACAGCAAAAACCTGACAGAAGACACAGCATTGAGCACTCCCCCGCCTCCTGAACAGAATGACAGGGCTGAAGTTATATGAGAAATATCAGGCTCCAGAGACAAATTATAAAATCTACTCCTACAGAACATATATTTCCATGAAGACTTTTTTTATATATTTACTGTAGTGCTCAAGATCAGATGAGGTTTAGGGTGAGGAGAAGAGAGGTTTGAAGCTTAATCTGACTTTTGGAATTGGTGGTTGTTGGTGTCAGGAGAGGCCTCCCTGTGCTGTGCTGCATTTCATGATTCAGCTGTCATTTGTAATTTCAATGTTTAGCTGTTCGTGTCCATCCAGCCTTCCTGCTGAACTCCACTCTCGAATTGCTCAGTTCTTTTGGGGAAAGGAACCAAGGACCTACCAGGCATCACAGCCACTGGTTCTGCAGAGCACAGCAGTTAAAATTGCATCACCTGAGATTGGGTGGCTTGAATCAACTTTGTCTTCAGTCAGCAGAAGAAATGTCACTGATTTTAATATTCACTGGAACTGTTCCTTCTCCCACAGTTTGGGCTTCAATACAAATAAAGGCACTTGGAGCACTGGATTTACTTTAAGCTGTAAAACTGGCATTAAATACATTTGAGGTTAACCATCTGTTAATGACATTAAATGAAAGATTGAGCAAGTCAAATAAATGTAAGTGATAGCTCTTGGAAGCCTTTCACCTGCCTGTAACCATGACAAGAAAGTGAAAATTCTCAAGACCATTTTTGGTTTCTGCATATGAATTAGTTGGCTTTAACTGAAATCCTTCAGAACTTGATTTTAGTATAGTTCCCTGCTTTTACCCTGAGTTTATTAAATTTTTATGTCTCCCATATTCTATGCATTTAGTTTTCCAGTAAATGGCTGCAGTGCAGTGGTTTCCCAGCAGTGAGGTAATACTACAGAAATAGCCCAAGCTGAGTATGCTTCGAAGTGTTACATTTTTGCCTTTGTTTCTTGCCTTTTTTTTTTTTTAACCCTGCAGAAAATGGTTCCAGACTGTTTAAAGTTTTTACAACAGGAAATGTACACAGAGCCTTGCTGTTTATAAACAGCATTAACTGTGCCACTGATCCAGTGCCTTACTCACTGGGTGCAGAACCACCCTGCAGATTTTTAATTTAATCAGACTGTTTGACTAAGATTTTTTTCTGGTCTTCATGTTAAGTGGAGGCTTAGAGAAAAGCTAATTGTTTGAAACTCCTTTATAAAACAAAAACCAGTGCACTGATATCTTCCTGAAAAAAANAAAAAAAAACCCCATGCATTTATTTTTCCCTGAAAAAAAAAAAAAAAAAAAAAAAAGAATCCACTGAGGAGACTCAAGGCTTTCTGTTTATTTGCAAAGTGGCAGGAAAACCCTTGTGGTGGCGTTTAGTGCAGGACTCTGCTGATAAATTAAGCTGGCGGAATAACATATCTCTATTTTTAACTACTCTGGTTCACTTTATGTTGGACTCTGAATAGAGAACAGTAGTTATCTGCTCTATAGAACAGTACAATAAAATTATCTCAGTATTTTAAGGAGAAATGCTATTTGCTGCCATGGCCCCCCCTTCTCCAAGAGCCACCTGGCTTCTCTACCTCTTCTACCAGCCCCTTTTTCCTCTTGCAAAGGACTGAGCAAATAGAGTATTCATTTATGGTATAAAATTGTCAACTGAAGGCTGTTTATTGTCCCATTCCCTGGGATGGGCAGGGACAGTCCCACCTAATGCCAAGAAAATGCCTCCTTTGGCTCCAGGCTTTATTAGGAGCCATTCTGGAGCCAAGGACATTTTGAGGCCTAGATCCAAGTCTGTATGGAGAGGGCAGTGCAGAATATTTTGTGAAAGATGGAAACTTAACAGTTGAATATTTTTTATAATTATTTAGTGCATATACCTTGTCAGTGTGTTGGGCCTAATTTTAATTTTAAAATTACCCTCACAAAAGACAGAGGCAAGGATTGGAAATATTGCAACTGACCTTAAAATTCAATCCCTGAAAAAAAAAAAAAAATTGTGATGCCAGTTACTTGTGCCCTTTTCATTGTAATTCTGCTTTGCCCAGCCCTTCTTTCATTTTCCAAATGTGTTTGAGTCCAAAAAAAACCAAAAACCAAAAACCAAATTTCAAAAAAAAAAAAAAAAAGAATAAAGGATCCCTTTGCTGACTCTGCTGGTAATGATACATCATGCTGTAAAACAGCTTTCCTGTAGTTTTTTTTTGTTTTGGTTTTTTTTTTTTTTTTAAATTTTTCTTGAAATAATGTATTTAGAATAGAGATGGGCTTGTTTAGGTTTTTTTTTTGTTTGTTTCTCTCTATCTCTCTCTCTATATATATATATATATGTGTGTGTGTGTTTGTCTGATATCATCCAGGATGGAGCAGTCCTGTCCACTTTGAAAGCAGTGGCAAATCTGTAGTTTTCAACGCTATCATNGCAGCATTTGGTGAGTCTCTTTTTATGATAAGTAAAAATATTTTAATAATTGCTTTTCTGCTGTGCTCTTTCTTCTGTGTTATTGTGAGTTTAAATTTAGGGTAAATATTCAGCATTGTACCATGAAATGAGATGAAAATCTGTGTTTCTCCCTGGCAGTCAAACTGCCTTGGTTTTGGTGTGCCTAATCCAAAGCAGAAGTAAAAAAAGGACTTCTGGATTGAGCTTATTTGCTAGACTTCCTTATTTGTAACTGACAATAATTCAGATATGGAAATCTGATCCTGACTCACCCATCTGGCTTTTTATTTGTTGAAATATAGGTCAGTACAGTTCTAACACAGTGAATCATGCAAGTATTTTTATCTGCAAGAATAAACCATATATACATGACATGTTGTCCCCAGGACTCCTTTCCTGCCTTCTGTGGTTTTTTATTTTGTTGGGTTTTTTTGGGGTTTTTTTTGAGGGGGGAATGTTGTTTGTTTGCATTCCTATGTTTGAATCTTTTAATCTCCCAACCTTTTTTGCAAGTGTTCAGTAGGTTCTCTATTCTTGTTAATCAGGTGCACCTGGAAGTGCACCCACTCACCATGGAGGAGTGACCCTGAAGGAGGGAAAACATCCATTACAAAAAACAATCATTACAAAATCTTAAAATATTTCCCGTCTGTCTTTGAGATAAACACCACACATATTTCAAAAATCTGTTGATGGAATGAAAGCAATGCCACCTCGTGCTGAACCCTACTCCCTTTTTCACTGTATATTTAATTTCTCTTTGGAAGTTTCTGACCATTTCAGCAACATTATGTCCTTTTCTGAGGTATCCTGAGATCTGCCCAAAAGGCTGGTTGAAAACCTCATCGTAGAAGGGACACCACTGGTGTGAAGCCAATGTTTAACCAAGAGAACAAGTCATGGCTTTCATCTTCTGTTTGCATTTCCTTTCCCTCCCCTTTCTGCCTGGAAAGAAAGTTAATACAGTAGGTCATGCTCAGTCTGCTTTATTTCCTTTTGTGCCAAATGAGGTTGGAATATTACTTTTTGCTATCCAAATCAATATGTTCTAAAATAACCTTATTCTTATTTGGATTTTCCTATTATGTGCATGGTATATATTGGGTCATAGGAAATGAATTTTTTTCTTCTATATTAAAATGAAAAATGGCATATATATGCTAAGAGGATTTTAATTCAGATCCATTCATCTTAAATTGGTTTGCACAATTTTTCTTTATCAGTTGAAAGCAGAATTTGAAGAAAAAAAAAATTTGGAATACAAGAACTCACAAACAACTTCATTTATAATTTTGGCTTCTTTTGGCAGAGTATTTATACAAGTAATTTGCTTAATTAGTAGAGAGAGAGTATTTGTGTTTCATTACATTTGGAGAGCACATCTAGAGGCCCATTCTAATCTTGCTACTGTTTGTACTTTACTAGGGCAAGCAAAGTCTTTGTTCTCAGAAATAGAATTCAACTCTACCTTTGGGACACAATAAAAATATCGTTCTCCTCAGCTCCAAAAGTTATCTCCCTATGAATGGAAGCATTTCCTACTCCAGTGTCAGAGATGAGCAGGAACCACAAAAGGAAGAGACAAATCTCCAGCAAATCCACGGGACACCCGCTCATGCAAACAGCAGCAACCACAATGAGAAGGGTAAATAACACATATTAGAGAGTGCACAGTGGTGTGATTTCAACACCCATCTCTGAGTTTCATGTCTTGCTGGGACATCTGTTCCAGTTTCTAAACAACAAGAACACATCCTCGTGCCATATAGAAAAAAAAAAAAAGACCGAGTGGGTTCTTTACTGTGAAGCTGCCAGATAAAAGCAATTATGATAAATTACCTGAGGAAAAATAAATCCTGGAGGGAGCCCCTGGCCAGTGGCAGGACTCCCATTGACGTCAGCAGAGAGTTATTTTACTCTGGTTTTGGCCTGCCTGATGGGAGGAGCATCCCCAGATGCAGTTTTCAGTGTCACATCAGCTGTCCCACTAAAGCTCTGTGTGCCTCATTCCCCAGAGGATCCCACAAGGATGAGGAGCACTCGGAGCTCTCCTCCTGCCCAGCAGGGGTTTCCCTTAGCTGAGAGATTTCTTTGCCCCACATTTTCTAGGAGAAATGCCAGCCTCCCAATTCTTTTATTCACGTTCCACCCTTTTGCCAACCTCATGGTTGGTTTGGGATTTGTGGAGTAGGAATCCCTCCTGCTCCCAGCTCACCTGGCTGAGCTCAGGCGCCCATCGCTGCTCAAGCTTACAGTCTCTGCCTCAGATTTCTTGAAATCTGTTTTTTCCCCAGAAAAAGTGGGGACCTGCCAGCTACAAAAGCGGCTTTTTTAAGGAGTTTTCAAGGCAGTTTATCTGAAAGATTTTGGGAAGATCTTTCATGTGTTTCCTCTTAACCAATCCCTCCTTTTTTCCCTTTTGATTCTCAAATTTTTCATTTATAGACCTTTTTTTATGAGCTCTATTTTTGTTGCTACCTATTGTATAATTTTGTATTTGTGGGTATAATTTTGTATTTATGTCTTTAATACAGTTCTTTAATTTTTCTTTTATTTTTTATTGGTTTCTTGTTGACCTTTCTCAGCCCAGTGACATATTCAAAGTCTGGTAAAGCTTCAGATAGGGAAATGGACTGAAATAAGTCAGAAATAAAACATTTTTATTTTCTTTAGATGTCCAGCTCCTTTAACCTGACAACTTTAAGAAGAGGAATTTTATCTAAAAATCAGAAAGAATTCTTTTTATAGCTACAAGCAAAAATAAAATATTTCCTTACGGAAGTAGGATATGCACATTGGGACAATGCCTGATTTTAATAAGGACTTCAAAAGGCAATGTGATTCTTTTAAATTATGATTTATGCCTTTGATGTCAAAATGAAAGACAATTACATTTTATTTGGCAAAAGTAAACTTTGCAAAGATTTATTTTTACTTTCATTTTATGCCCATGATAATGCTGTGTATCTTCACTGAAAAATGTGAAGGATTTATTCACATGCTGAGCAGATCTGTTTGTTTCTCATCAATTTAATCATTACATATTACAAGTTGTTATATCCCGGTGTCTTTTACAGAAAATTATGAAGCCCCACAAAATTATTTTATTAGTCCACTGAACTCACTTAGCTTGCTTCTCCTTGATCACTAATTTCTGTTAGTTTTGAAGATGATATTGCACTGATTTTTTAATTAAAGTGTTGAAAGATAAAACCCCTGGACCGACACGTTGCTGAGAACACCAGTTGTTTGGAAGAAGAGAGGACACATTTTGTATTTCCCAGCTCTTGAATGCACACAAATCTCCCATATAGGCAATGAATGACCCAGAAGGATGAGGTCAAACACACCATTGCTTTAATCAAAAATATTTGCTAAATAAGGATCAAAACATAACAAAAATACTTTCTATTAAAAAAAAAAATCAACAAGCAAACAACCAAAAAACCACTGGAAGTTTTGTAACAGAAAACATATTTTCCTAGTTTCCTTCTACTTTATTTTCAAATGATAGCTTCACCTCCAGTACTTTCATGTGTTAGCAATCGCAGCTCGAAGGGAATCTCCCTCCAAAGGATTCCCATTTCAGGACTGAAGATAAAAACAGGGATTTATAGGAGGAAGGCAAGGGTGACCCAGTTAATGGAGATCCCTTGGGACACATTAGAGACAATCAACCCTAAATGGTTAGTTTTTATAAATATATATATATATAGTTTTTAGAAATATATATATAAATAAATCAATCTATATTTAATATAACATAAAACATAGGCATAGTGTTATTGTTTAAATTTTGGTTTTTATTCAGTAAAATAAAAAAATTTATGGGAAAAACATAACATAAAAAGAACTATATTCCGGTACACTGGGAAAATAATCGGCTAGGAGAAAATTGCAGGCTGACATTTAAAGAATTTGTGTGAATTCATAAAAAAAAAAAAAAAGAAAAAAACCAAACCAAAACAAAACAAAAAAAAAAGCATTGATTTTTTTATAAAGATGCCAAATTGTCAAAAAAAGACATAGTTATACTCCAATACTGTTATGTCAGCATTTCTATTTTGTTTTTTTGGGTTTTGTAGGTCATTTGTAAAGGCTCACTCACCACTAAACTCAATTTAGATTCTTTATCACATGTAAAGAAAAGGAATTGTCTTTGATTTAGACAGTTTTAAGGCATCCTACCCTAAATATCACTTCAAGTTCAAAATGAATCCCAAGAGAAATCTGTTCTGTGGATTTGAAAACCAAGAGTTTATTGATATTTAGGTTTTTTAATGGGGATTTAAGCTCTTAAACTGTCAGTCCAGACCTAAATACATCCAGAACTGAAAAGTTTAATTCGTGGGCTTTTCAAAAGCATTAGACAGATTGAGTTTTGGATCTGCTTCTTCCCTTGGAATTAATTTTCTGATGTAGATTTTGTGGGGTTTTCCCTTGACCAGTGTTCCCGCTGATTACTGGCAGTTAAGGGATTGACAGAGATGGGCCCTTTATTTGTTGGACTCGTGAGCATTTCTGCTCTTTGGGAAATCTGGCCTGCTGCCAGAATGGATTTTGCTCTCTCTCAGAACATTTGTTGAGTATAATCTGCCAAACAGGTAGATCTGGAGAATTCAGATCTTCCAGGAATGAAAAAGTTTCTTTGGTATAGCACAAACCTTGACATTGGAATTTGGTGGCTTCCAGCTCTTCATCAATCTGTGTGACACAGACACCAGAATCTAGAAATTCCAAAAATCCAGCTGAGGCAGGATTTTTGGAGCTCCAGGCTGGGACACTTAGCACCTGCAAACTTGGGAATGTTGGGAAAATACCAAACTTTGAGAAGGTTCCTAAGTGTTGGTATCCAAACAACAAAATCTTCTGAGCTCACAGGGAAATTCTCATCCTCCTCCCTGGGTGATTCAAATCCAAACTCTAGAGAAAGTGTCTTCTTCTTTATCCTTAAAGTTCCCAAAGTCTTTTCCGAAACTATCATTTCTGCAAAATAAAAGGAAAATTACCTGTGTTCAATAGTACTGGATAAGGCTGCAAGAAATGGGATTGAAACTGATGGAAACATCTGTGCTGGCAATTCCAGTAAGTCTGAGCAGTATTATTAGGATAGTGGTAATTCTTCACTTTTGGAAAAAGGTAATTTAAAAAAAAAAAAATGCTTGTATTAAAGAGTTTTTCCACCTTCGGGTAGGTTTAATATCCTAAGATAATGAAAGTTCACTTAAAATAATCTCTAAAACAGATTGGTCACCTTATAAATTAACAACATCCTGCAGCTCCTCTGACAAAGTAGCTTCAGTTTTGCACTCATGTAAACTTAAATATGAATTATTATTATTATTACTATTATTATTATTGTTATTGTTATTGTTATTATTACTATATGCATTGAAAAAGTCTGTAATCCACAGCATTAGAGAAAAAAAAAAGCACAAGGATTGGGCATTTTTTTCATTATAATTTTGATATGTTGTTCAAGTAAAACAGGCACTTTTTTCACATTATATTGAGATCTTATCTTTATCTCTAGTATCTCAATTTCTATGGCCAGCAGACCTCAAACATAAAAAAAAACAAAAAAAAAAACCAAAAAAAAAACCAAAACAAAACACTTTTTTCTAGTGTGTCAGAAAGACAAAAACCCCAGAAAAATACTACATTCTTAGAATCACAGTTTTTGTCCCAAAGGCAGCAAACGCCTGTGGCACCTCCTTACAGTCTGCTTGCCAGCTGGGCCCTGGAGAGGCAGGGAAGATGGGATTGACAGAGCCCCAGCTATTTTCTGCACACTGTAGTTTGGTCCTTTAGAACCTGAGTTATGGACAGCAGTTCTCTCTCCTGGAAAATCTCTCAGGGAAAGGGAATGTGTTCCAACAGCAACAGGGGTGTGAATTTATGTGGGGGATAAGAGGGCTGAGAGAGATTCGTTCAGGTTTTATTATCAGAAGTGTCCATGGGGAGGGAACCACCTCATCAGGATGCTCCTGAATCTTGGCATGGGGGTGGGAAGTTCTATTCTTTATCCTCTTCTGGATGCCACGTTTCTGATGTGCCTCCCCTCTCCTGTCACTGCTCAGTTCAGGTTTAGCTCCTCCCAAACAGATCCAAAGCAGTGGCTTAGTGTGAGTAATACCTTACTCTGTAGTAGTATTCCACTAAAACACACCAGCTAGGGAGGAAAAAATACGTAGGGAGATTAATGCCAGAGTTTGTCCAAGAAAATGTCTAAACCACAGAGGAAGAATTAATGCAGCAGTATTTCCATTAATATTGAGGTCAATGTGCCAATTCCACCGTCTACTCAGCATTTGGTCTCATTCTCTCCTAGACTTTACTTGCCCCAGCAAACTCTTCTAAGGTGCCAAACCAAGGAGGGTTGCTGGTCATTTTCTCATCTGCTCCTGTTCAGAGGCTGGAGGCCTTTCTATGGAATTATCCCGTCCTTTATTCTCCTTCCAGAAGTAGCCAAGAGTGTTGCCTGTGCAAATCTGAGATTAAAGCCTGGGACAGAAGAGCTCAGTGCTCCAATTCCTGGTAGACATGTAAGGGAGGAACTGAATAATTGGTTAAAAAGTAATTTGCTAGCTTCAGAATCATGAAATAACTCTGATTGCAGTGGTGAGGAGAGCAACCAAGTCCATCTGGCTTTCAGAAGAGTGGAAAGTGCCCTTTTATGCCAAAGCTTTCCAAAAGTGTCCTTTTATGCCATAAATGTCTGGCTTCGATCCCAACTTTGTTGGCTCATTATAAGCACTTTTATTTGACCTTTTTATTAATGTCAGTGTTGTTCCAAGCACACACATGTCTTAGATTCTCAAACAGCAAGAAAATTAAGAGAGATGGTTTCATAAAAATTAAATATACAACAGGTATCACTGTCCTAAAGTCATTGTCAGAAACCAGTGAGAAGAAAAGTCACTTTATGTGTCATCTGTGGATTTTTTGACTTGGGTGCCAAACAGAAAATGAATAGATAAAAAAGGGTTGTGGCCTCTTTAAAGTATTATAAGAAATCCCGCCATATGATGTAAATATAAAATCATACTTCCGGAATATTTATGCCTGTATAATAGCTTATTTAAACAGGAAGTGTTGTTGTTTCTGGTAGTGCTATATCTGTCTTATGGTCTTTTACCTGACAATAACAAATCTATTGTGTTTCTTGGAAATTATTGTACATAAGGTTCTATGTCATAAAAATAGGAAAATTAATTTCATTTTTAAAATTGGACCTTTTAGAAAGATTTTTATGTTTATGAAGGGAAGTTGAGCTATAAATGTGAGTTTAGATAAGTATTTAGATGAGAAGATAAAGTCAGTCTGAAATTTCTTGATATCTGTAAGAACCAGAATTAAATTCATTATGAAGTGTTGTCATGGTTCAATCCCAGCCAGCAGCCCAGCCCCACACAGCCCCTCACTCACTCTCCCATCAGCAGGATCAGGGAGAGAATTAGAAGGGGAAATGCTGGAGTTAAACTCATGGATTGAGAATAAGAGAGTCCCATGGGCAAAGCAAAAGCTGCACACAAGCAAAGCAAAACAAGGAATTAATTCCCTTTTCCCCATGGGCAGGTGCCCAGCATCCCCAGTAGAGTGGGGATTCCCAGCACACCTAACTGACTTGAGAACACAAACCCCATCACCCCAAATGTCCCCTGGCCCTCCTTCTTCCCCCCACTTTGTATCCTGAGCAGGATGTCCCAGAGGCTGGGCTGTCCCTTTGCTCATCTGGCATCTCCTGTCCTGGGTGTTTCCCCCTGCACCCCCAGCCTCCTCCCCAGGAGCAAAAAGCAGGAAAGCCCCTGGGTCTGTGTGAGCCTTGCTCAACAAAACCATCTCTGGACTGTCCTACCCAAAACACAGCCCCACAGCAGTCACCAGGAAGAAAAATAAGTCTACCCTAGCTGACACCAGCACAAGTGTGCATGGCTTAAAAAGAGCATTGTGATGCATAAAACATGCTATTTGTTTAACTTTTCATCCATAGGTCCAAGACCAAAATACATGGGCAAACAAGAACTGGACCTCCAGCTTGGAAATTTTATTTTATTGCAGAACAGGGTGACTCAGGAATTTGTAGTGGATGGAGTTCAAGCCATTTATCCAAAACTGGACCAAATTGGTAATGACTGCAAGGCAGTGGTGGCTGCTGTGTGTGTGTGAGGGGCTGGGGAGCGCAGAAGCCCGGGCAGAAAGATAGGAACACCAAACCACATATACTTAATGTAAAGTAACCTCACACAACCCACTCCTGGCACTCCCAGCCCAAAGGCCAAACATAGAACGGGCACTGAGACAGAGCTAAACTTTCCACCCTGTGTAGTAGTGGCTTAAAACACACTTTTCAGCAGGGCGGGTAGTGAGGACACAGCTTTATTGCCGCCGGCCGTGCTGTGCCGAGTCTGTGGAAAAACTGAAGAGTGAAGCTTCCAACAGCGCCAGCCTGGTACTCCTTATAAACCCTTTCACATTCCACCATTGTGCCTGGATTCTGCTGGAAAATGTGAGTCCTCCCTGCGGGCTTGCACCTCCACCATGGCTGACGGGGGCTCTCCTCTCAGCACAGTTTTGCAATCCGTTTCCTGGAGTCACAGCTAAATGCTGCTCAGAATGAGGTGGCACTGTTCAGAGGATGGATTAAATCAGCACTCTTCTATTCAATGGCTTTTAATTTATCTGCTGAATGCCCAGATAAAGGGGTTTGTCATGGACTGAGGGCTGGAGAGAGGCCAGGCTGAAATGCATCCAGGACAGTGATCAGAGCTGGTCACAGACCCCAGGCCTGGCCAGGAAGCCCCAGGAGCAAGGACAGGGACAGGTACAGGGGCACTACTGCATTAACAGAACAGAAATTTGGCAGAAATAAACCACCTTGCCTTCCACCTGAGAAATCGAAGGGCTGGGTACATCTGGGCTGAATTTCTCATAATAACCAACTTGGTTATGTGTCATGTGCAGTAAGGTCCCAGAAGCACCAACAGTGCGGGTTACATCCTAATTTAGACTTAATTTAGGTCTCATTCATGATCACAGTGTCACCAACACTGTGTTTTACCAACCCAGCCCCATAAGTCTGGTTGAATTCAGTAACTTTTATCAGCAGATTCATCAAGAGTACAACAGGCTTAGATTTTTTAAAAATTTATTTAACATTCATTAAAGCATCTGGGTTTAGATTCTGTTAGATTGCCACTGGTAACTGGACTAGCTCTACAAAATCCGTGTACACTGTGTACAAGTACCTGGGTTCTCCAACAGGGCTAGAGGCACAAATCCTACCAAAGAGGTGTTCCTGATTTGTGAAGGAGAGAGGACCAAGCCTGTCAAGTCATCTGCAAGATGGTCAAATTATCATCCTCTGACACAAATTATCAGCCTAAGGATTTCAAGTGCCTGTTTGTACTTTGGAGGGAAGTGGAAGTGAGACTGGAGTCAAATACTCTGATATTCATGTCATGGTTGAGCAGCCATTTAATAGAGATCCCTCATTTATAGTGAGGGATGTCAGAGTTACAAAGGGAGAGATTACAGAGGATGTGGGACTTGTGCAGGGGTGTAACAGAAACACGAGGCTTTGACAAGTCTCCCACCTGGCTGAGGCAGCAATAAAAGTCATCCAGCCTCCCCTTGCTAATCTCTCACCTCCTGTGCATGTCATGGCATATCCCACAGAAATCCCTCCACCACATCCCACGTTCCATCTTAGGGCTTTAAGGCTCATTCCTGCATCAGAGGGTCAGCAGCATCACCCAGACTCAGGGAAAGCTGCTTCCAAACTGACCCTCAGCTCAGGAAACCAAAACCTGAAGGCAGTCAGGGTCCTGTCAGAGCTGTTGGACTCAGCGAAACGAACTTGGAGCACTCAAACAAGTTTTCCTCTGGCCTTTTTGTGCTTCATGGATGCGAATTGTTACAGGCAGTGAGATCATCTTAAAAGGACTTCAACTTTTTCAGATGTTCCCAGAAGGGACTTCTGCTCCACAAACAACACTGCTATACATGTCAGGATGCAGAATGTACAAAAGCAGTTGTAATTCCTCAATTCGGTTTGGTCCTGGCCAGCATAACCCATAAGCATTTTGTGGTAAACAGCAACTTATGATTTACACCACCAGCAACACAATTCTTGGGACATTTTAATGACGCAGATTCCCTTGGCCCAGAGGTTCTGGGATATATAATGCTCTGGTCAAAATCAGGATCCAAATGGGAAGAGCTTTGTTATGTAGTTCAGAACTCAGTGATCCAGATGGAGATAGTTAGGAAACAGCATTACTGAGAGTTTGGTCTGCTAATATATGCAGCTCAATGGCAACTTTTCAGGCACACTGGCATAAATTTCCTCTTTTATTCTCTTCCCCCTGTACTTTAAGGGTCTTTGGCCCAACACAGTGGAGACAGATTGGTCAATCATGCCTACAGCAAAATGTTTAGTTTTATATCGACCGTGACTTCTAACTTCAAAATGGATTGATTTTTTTTTTTTTTTTTTTTAACAGAAGTTCCTCCAAG
>VWZN01019079.1:334780-353301 GCA_013396955.1 Regulus satrapa
TTTCACAGATTTTGGAGCATTGTCAGCAGTTGCTGGCATAAAAATTATCATCACAGAATATCATAGAAACTGTTAGTAAAACCTTTTTTCTAAAATTTATTTTCTGTGTAATATCAACACCAAACAAATGAAATTAAAACTGCCACAAGACAGACTGGGATTCTTGGCTATTTCAGTCCTTAGTTTAATGTGTGTGTGTGTGTGTGTGTGTGTGCAGTCAGGCATTCATGCACTTGAAAAAAATATTTGACAGGATAAGACTTGCAGTCCATTTCAGGAAGTAACTTTCAGGTAGGCCTTGAGGAGTTGCTGATTAGCTTTTATCACATCTCCTTTCACCAAGCTGCTGCTCAATGTGTCACGTTCACTTTTATACCAGACCCTGCTGAAAGATGGTTCCATGTTAGGGCTAAATGGTCAAAACAAGGGATGAACACTGATGCCCTGGCTCTGGTTTGCTCCTCTCTACTCAGCAGCTGATGCTTGCCTCACATCAGGAGTTTCTGCACTGGTTTAGATATTAATGTTTTATCTTTTTGCAAGCCAGGTAAAATTGTGGGAAGTCCTAGCTGCTGTATTTAAGGATCGAGGTCTCTGTATTTGAAATGAGATATTAACAGATTATAACAAGATATAAATATGTAATAATCATAAAGGTGGCACTTGCAGAAAGATTGTAAAATTCTTTTTGCCTTTCCATCCAAAAATTCCTGCTTAGTACTGACATGAACAGATTTAGAAATCTCCTCTAGCTACCTAAACCCAAAAATCAAACCAGGCAGCTGTTTCTGAAATGTATAGAACATTCTGTCTCGATAGTTTTCTTCTGTGAGTGGACTGAGAGCAATTCTGTGCCTGTCACTTGTTGAGCTGGAAAGTGCCATGCTGGCAGACCTGAACTGCTCCACTGTGAGGAGTGAGAAAGGTTTTTGAGTAGCTGCATGTGTTATTTTTCATATAAACTGAAGGCCTTTTCATTTTCTAGGCCTCCCCAGAATTAAATCCCATTCAACTCCCTATTCAAGCTTCCACATAGTACTTGAAGAGTAATTATTGAGCAGGCTTCATTTATTCAGGTTGGGTTTTTAGCTGTTTTCTAGCTTCAGGAGTACATATCTCACATGCAGGAAAATATCCTCAGGAAAATACAATGAGAGGCTTATCTCTAAAGCATATTACAAATATGGAAAGTTATCAATAACATCAAACCTATTCTTTCTGTCTGTAGTAAAAAACCCAAAGAATCATGCTGGAGAAAGGATCTTAGCACAATATTTTGGCTAGTTATAAAAATGTGATCAATCCTCCCCATCCTTTTCTTGTCTTTTAATGTGGAGCACAAGCACAGCCTAAATCCCCAAGGACAGAGTCAGTTCTGCAAGTCATTACCTGGGTGTACTCAATTCTGATGGCCTTACAAAGATGTCACTGATTCACTGATAGAGCTGTGATCAAAATCTAAATCTCCCATTTTAATTCCCATATTATCATTTTTATCCTCATCTCTCCCTCTCTCCTCAATGCCAATATAAAAAAAAAAGGTGCAGAAAACATCAGACCTCATGCAGGGCCGGTGCCTTTCAGAAGATCTAAATGTGGTGATGCTTTTCTCATGAATATTAAGAAATGAAGGGGTTCATATTTTGAACTGAACTTTTCTCAATGCATTTTTTTCTTCCTGAAAACATCCTAAAACAAATTAGCTCACTTTCAACTATCTATCATGTTTATGGTCTATTCAATAAAGACAGAGAACAGAAATATTTTTTATCTTGTTCTCTCCTCCTCCCCTCTAAAATGGAGGATTAAGTTATCAGGTTTCTTTACAAATAAGAGTACTTTTATTCTCCCGTGTTTCTCATTTAGGCACTTAGAATTCAGATACTACTGTGTTTTTTTCCCCTACTTTATTCTGTGCCAGATTCTGTCACCTGTCCTGAGTTTCTGTCTTGATACCTCTGTACATTCATGCCTGTGCCTCTGTTATGTGATGAAGTCTGGACACTGGCTTGTTTAGCACCCTGTCAACCTGGAGGAACTGACTGGAATTTACGGCCCTGGCTTAATTCCTCTGCTTTTCACCTTCATTTTTGGAGAGTGTTCATTGCATCACATGGAATGAATGCCTGATCCCTCGGTGGTTAGGTTAACAGTGGTGGGATCCTGCTCGGAGACACGGCTGGGGCTGTCATGTCCCTGCAGCCTCAGCTGTTTTGCTCCAGTAATTGTGCATACACTTTTTGCCTGCTGTTTTGATCCTGCTGTTGCTATTGTTTGTTGGAGACCCATGCTGCCTCCGTGCCCAGCCTAAATTCCATTGTACCCACCCCACAGGCCTTTTGTGCAATGCCAAGCCAGCAAAAATCCTGGCATCAAGCTCCTTTGTTGCCCGAGGGAAGTATGTGGGAAAGGCAGCTCTGCACTCACTGGGGACAGGGACTTGGCACATGCTGCCCAGCAGTTTCCACTACACGTCCCTTGGGCTGAGACAGTTTTGTTTCAGGTGCTCCCACATTCATTTTCTGTGTTTGCCATCGAGTTGTGTTTGCCAGAACAGCAGAGGAATGCAGCTGCTGGGATTTTATACCCTGGTTTTCACACTTCCAGCGGCATGTCCTACTAATGTGTTATTTGTATTACAGGAGTCCCCACAGGCCTTGCTCCACATCTGAATCCCATTGTTCTGGCGGTGTAAAAACAGAGGCAGAAACAGTCCCAGCACAGAAAAACTTACTGATTTTTACTGTGACTAAAGGAGGATTTAGGAGGTACTCATGGTCCAAGACTCTGAGAGTGTCTAAGACATTTCAATTTTGAAGCACCAACATAGCCCTGAAAAAGAACAGGCACCAGGCAAAGGTCACAAAGGGTTATCAAAAATAAACAGGAACCACCCCGTGCTGGACCCCATGCTCCTCCACAAGACCAGAAATACCCTGAATGTGCAAGCAGGAGAAAGCCAGTCCAGGAGGATGAGAGGAGAGGTAGGGTGGATTTTGCTGGGACAGGTTGGGGGAAGCCCGCAGAGGAAGCAGAGATGGCAGCTCGAAAAGGGCGGCAGCTCCTGGCACACACAGGGACCGTAAATTTCAAACGTCTGCTCTGGGAATGTTTTGTGTTACTCCGCTCTCTACTATTAATATCAATGACATATTTCTGTGCAATGGTTTCCCTTCCTGACTCACACAAAAGAAGACAGGCCACACAGGATGTCTTCAGTTGAGGATTTGGCTATTTTGTTGCTTTCTTTCCCTTTCTTCTGTTTTCTCTCCCAGATTTTGTCATTGGCTTTAGCAGGCCATTAAAGGGTGATGATTTTTTTCTAGAGAACAGGTATTAAATAACCAAAGCTTCCTAAGTGCAGGACTGGGTCCTTAAGATGGCAACTGCTGTTGTGGTACTCTCGGTCCCTGCTTTTCCTGGCCCGTGCCTCTCCTAGCAAATCTCTGTGGGGCTACAGCACTTTCCATTTTACACTTCAAATGTTGTCATGCTGTTGTCGAACAGAGAAAGAAAACCCTGTGTCCCCACTTTGATTTAGGGAGATTAACAGTGGGGCACAGAGTTCATTGTCTTCCCTATCCATGGATATTAAGAGTCTTGGTCTGGCCAGCATGAAACTGAGCCTGTCACACAGCTGGAAGGCAAAGATGCGCTCCCTCGACTTCGAAAAAACACTCTTGTTTTGCTTTTCTGTAATGTTATTTTTCGTATAAGTTTCTCTCCAGTCAGTATTTACTGCTGGGCTATGTTGTCCATTAAACCCTGCCGGGGGGAGGGGGCTGGAGCCTGCTGACAAGATCCTCATCTCAGGAACATTCTGTTGGCACCAGGGACACTCCAGCGCTGCCAGAACCAAACGCAAGGCGACTCTATCGCAGATAGGTCACACAGCGTGTTTTGGATTTGATCCCCTCCATCTGTTTGCCATAACTATCCCCTTCTGCTCCAGGAAAAAGCTGTTTCTGGAGCATGTCATCCTGCTGTACTCTCCCAGCCGAGTTTGGATGGCCCTGAGCCGCTCCTGGGCCGGCAGCAGCAGTTGCTAAGGCTCAGTGATGAGCTCACCGCTGCGGGAAGGGCAGGAACAGGTTCCAAAACAAAGCACAGCACTGGAGACGTGTAAAATGTTCACATGCAGCTGCCTGTGTTGAGGATTGAGGATGGGGAGCGTTGAGGTGTTCTTTTTTCTTTTCATTTTCTTGGGGGTTTTTTGGGGTTTTTTAAGGTGTTCTAGAGCTGAAAGGTCTTAATGTTAGGAAAAGGAATATTTCATAATATCCTCATCCTTCAATTTTAATGGCCTATTTGAGCCCCGTTCTGTTGGATATTTTGTTTGTTTGTTTTTCCCTCCCTGAGCAAGAGGTATCATTTATTCTTTTGGCCTTCCATGTGAAGTCACTGACATAACCAGTTTTTTTCAGGTATCTTCATGTACTTGCAAGACCGGCAAAAAGATAAAATTACTGACAAGTGCAGAGGCTGATGACAGACTGTGTCAGACCTACACACAATAAAGATGTGACTGGCATAGAAGTAAAGGCATTTGGTTAAATGAAGTATTTAAGAGATGTTTGCAATGAAGGCTCAGCTTCAAAAGGTGACTTTGTTTGCTGGGGTTTTTTTCACCAGTTTCACCTTTATGTAAATTGATTCAGCTCAATAAAAATCAAACAGTTCAATAAAATCTTTTATTATTATTATTATGTTATATATTACATATTATATATGTTGTTATTATCTGTTATTAAAATGGAAAACTCTGTGTAAGCTTGGTTTTGTGCTGCAAGATACACTTGAGAATAGATGACACTAGAATGATATGACTGAGAAAAAAGTCTAGAAAAAAAACCATAGAAAATCATATGGGTTGATCCTGATCTCCTCTGTGTAATTTTATCCTGATTTCAGATGAGTCCCCTCTGAGAACTGAAGGTCTGCATGTGATCTAGGTCCCATATTCTACCTGAAGATTTAAAATGCTCTGCAGGGCAGTGAAAGCTCCTTAAACTCTATAAAACCTGCTCCCTGGCAGAATCCCGGGCAACAGTCATAGGACTGTTTATTTTTGTTTTATTCTAAGGCATAGTAGTTGTTTGGCTTCCTGTTGCAAGACACCTGCATACATTGTGCTGCCCTACTGATCCAAGGCTGGGCTCTAAAGAGGCTGTTCCTGCCTGTTTGTGTTTCCAGTTCTCTGGGCATGTGTCTTTGTTATTATATCTTTCCCCATATTGATTGTTTTTCCGCTAATTTCTCTGCTTTTGTTTTTCCAGACCTGAATCACCAATGTTTATATGGTCTAGAAAAATAGATTTCTAAGGCAGACCTTCCTTCCTAATAGTTTTCTCTCTTGCTTTTCTTTTTTTTTCCCCTCTCTCCCCACATTTGGCAATGCCTCAAAATCCATGTGCCAAGCATTGTATAAATAGGAGTAGTCATGGTGGTACCCTGAGAAGCTCACAGTTTAATTAAAGACAGTAAAACAAGAACTAAGTGTAAAACAATAGGAAAGAGACTGAGGGCAACAGTAAATATGTCATGGATTTAAAATAAGTTTGATGTGCACAGTTGGTGCAAAGCTCCAAATCAGAAGTGCAATGGCTTTGGCACAAGCTTTCCGTGGAACCAAGTGACCCCTCAGCATTTCCTCTGCCTTCCCTTCTTCCCTTGGCCACTCGTGGAGAAGCTGCTCTGCTGTTTGCCCTCACAGTGCTCTGCCCCTGTGCAGATTAGAGGACATAAATGAGTTATAGCAGCTGCTGTCAGGAGGGAATTCCCTGAGGTACTAGCCCTGCTTTAAACTCCGGGCTTTTTTGAGCAAAGAGCATTTTCAGCTCCTGCATCCCCTGCTCTGCATCTCAAGCTCACCTGCTGTGAGCATCTCATTTGGAAGAATCATAACCAAAATCTGCTGGGTTCCTTATTTTTCTGCAGATGAGTGGGCAGAAGGTGGAGATGTCCTGGCATGGCCTCTCTCCTCCTCTCACAGCCCCACTGCCATGGTGAGCAGTTCTCTAACAAGGTAAAGCTGCTCTCCTTGGAGGGGCTCCAGGCAGATATCCGCATTTCCCAGCACAGCTCACCTGCTGGTGTCCTATACCTAATACCTGAGCTATTCTGAGTCCTCTCCCTTGTCCTGTTCCAGCCAGATGAAGTGTGAACACCAGAGTTCACTGAAGGGATCAGTGTCTGCATGGGGAGCCTGAGGAGGGGAAAACGAGGGGGAGGCAAGGCAGAGGAAATCCTGCTCCCCCTGAGCCTCCTTTTCTCCAGCTGAGCCCCTTTCCAGCTCCCTCAGCTTCTCCTGGGGCTCCAGCCCCTTCTGCAGCTCTGTTCCCTTTCCTGGACACGCTCCAGCCCCTCAGTGTCCTTCTTGTCATCAGGAGCCAAAAACCGACCCAGGTTTGAAGGTGTGGCCTCACCAGTGCCCAGCCCAGAGCCCACCTGGGCTCATGTTCGGACACTAATGTGAATATCAGGGTGGGGGGGCGAGGAAGATTAAAAACTACTTATTCTAGTCTTTCCAGAATGGTTTTCTCAAGTCTCAGTTTTATTTTTGGCATTCGAAAGATTTGCTGCTTCAACATCAATATCCTAAAGAAAGCCAGGGTAACAATCTTCTACTCAAAAATTCAAAACCTTGCATGAGATCTTATTTCACCTAAATGAAACACCACAATTAAAAGCTTCCATGTTAAAAAGATGGTATTAATTGCCTTCTCAGATCCTAAGTCCAGGTTTTAGCTGAAATAAAGTTCATTTTCTTCTTGCTAGCTGACGCAGTGGTGTGCTTCAGATTTGAGATGAGAATAATGCTGATAACACACTGGTGGTTCCGTTATTGCTAAATAATTCTCACCCTAAACACCAAAGTCACTGATCCAGATGGAAATTCTACTGTGCTTATCTGACACATGGAGAACAAATGATGACATAATCTAAAATACACAAGAAACTTGCAGTAAAATAAATCCAAAGCCAGCTGAAGTCTGTTCTCTGTGAAGCAGCTACTCTGCTGTGGGCACTTGATTTCCATTAGGATACATTTGGGATCTTTGCAAGATTAGAATAGAATTCAAATTAGAATTAGAATTAATTCTGCTTTGGGTGCTATCACAGAATAATAAATGCTTTTAGTTGGAAGGGAGATATTATAGCACTGTTCAACAGGTTGTTAAACTGTTGGAAAATGGAACCATTTAAAAGTTTGAAGTAAAGATAAAAGAGACAATAAGCTACTGCCCCTGAGATATTTCTCCACATTATTGCACTTGAGGGTTTTTACTTACTGGTACTTATCTTACTTGTACTTAACTACTTACTTGTAGTTATCTTAGTCAAAGGTCTGATTTGTTTTTGAAGGTTATACTGAAATTTCTGTTTATGTTTGAATCCATAAATCCATTTCCTTGAAGTTGTAATGCATTCTATTTGATCTTGTTTTAGGCACTGAAAAGCTAAATTATTTTGGGGAATTTTTTGTTTGTTTGTTTTGTTTGGGTTTTTTTGTTTGTTTGTTTGTTTGTTTTTTGTTTTTTTGTTTTGTTTTTTTTTTGTCAGGGAGGACAAAAAAAGCCATTTCTGGATGACAAATGAACTGCATAATCTGTGCTTGCCTCAACCAGATTTAAGGCTATGATTTATATTTTATTCCATACTTTTAATTTGTTTATTCTTTTCTTTCCATCTGCAGAAACACTGGTGTACATAGCTGACATATGGATTAAAATTTTAAAAAGCTTTGAAGGTCAACATATTGACTTATAAGTCTTTGCTTCCCCTCTTAATATGATTAATATTTTCATTTTTTAAGGCTAAAGAAATAAGGCTCACTCACAGAACAGATTAAATTTCCTGAAAGGACATAGAGATATCAAAAAATGAAATAAAAAATGTGTATACTGAGAGGATCTTAAAGAATAGATGTGAATGTAATGCTCACAATAAAAAAATTATAGTCTGGCTTAAAAATTAATTGGTTTTTTTCTGGCAATAAAAAGATGGATGAAGAGAGAGGACAATCCAAGTGACAATATTTGCTTAAAGCAATTATAAAGTAGATCAATTACTCAGTGTTGTAAACAAACTCAGCTGTGCTCATCCTTTCTGTTTGATTTAGGCTTTTCTGGCCACAGATTGGAGAAAAAGCAAATTCCTGGATTGGGACAAGGAGTTTTCTTACAATATTAATTCGCAGCTTTTTCAGATATTAAAAAAAAAAAAAAAAGACAAGAAATAAATAATTTCTTTTCAAGTCTGAAAGGTTTTGAAATAGGAGCCAGTTCCCTTCATAATACACTTGTACAACTCAGAGAAAATGGTAATTGTATAGATATGTAAATCAGAATTGAGCATTATAATTCCAAATTCACAACTACTTGTCTCAGATTTTATTAATGATTTAGAATGAATACATTACATTTGAAATTATGAAATTGGTTATAACCTTGACAAAGTTTCAGGATTTAATGGAATTTATTTATTACAGCCAAACTACAATTGTTGCTATTATTTAGTAGTAATAGTAGTAGTAGTAGTAGTAGTAGTAGTAGTAGTAGTAGTACTTAATGTTGATGCCTACTTATGCAAGTATACGTAATATATAGAACCACTGGCATAGAAATTTTATTTTCTAATATTTAGAAATAAGAATTTTAATGTCTGATACTAAAACCAAACAATTCTGTCTGATTAACACATGGTCAGCTTTCAGATGGAAATCTCAGTGACTAGGGGAAAAGACAAAGCATTAAAATAAATCACAGAATCCAAGAATACCAGGTTGGAAGGGATCTCAAGGATCACCTGGTCCAACCTTTCCTGGCAAGGGCACAGTCTGGACAAGACAGCCCAGCACTCTGTCCTGAATCTTAAAATCAGCACCCTAAATCTTAAACTTGCCAAGTGATGGAGAATCCAGCAGCTCCCTGGGGAGAAAATTCCAGGGGCTGATTGTTACTGTGCAAAATCATCCCCTAGTGACCAACTGGAATCTCCCCAGGTGTCACTTGTGCAGGTGTCCCTCAAGTGTCTTCTTGTAGAAAGGGAGGCTCCACCCTCTCTGCAGCTGCCCTTTAAATCTGGAATGTGGGACAAGGTTCTTTCAGCTTTCCAGGTCTCCTTGCAGGTTGGTTCTTCCCTCCGGGTGTTCCCCTCACCCCTCACTTTGGTAATTTCACTGCAGAAAAAAACAAACAACTCTTCATCAATGTACAGGATGGCCTGACCATGTTTTTAAAAATAAATATTAATGTTTTAAACTGCTTATAATCTTGTTTATTTGTTTGCCAGAGCAGAGAACAGTTGGAACTCAATAAAATGCTTACCAAGTGGCCCTAAAATCATCTCACATGGAGAAATTACTTTGTTTATTCTCTTGGCTCTCTCTCTCTCTGAATGTAACTAACTGTCCTCTAAACAGCTTTTTCCTTGTCTGCTCTTTCTACCAAGGTTTATTACAGAGATAAAGCAGAGGTCCAGACACCAAAAATCTGACTTTTGTTCCCAGATCAACCACAGCCTTTTATGTGACCTTGGACCACTCATTTATCTCAACTTCAAAGGCAATAGGGAGGATAAAATTAATCACTCTGGTGCCCTCAGATGCTGTAATGGAAGGGTCACTCTCTGCTACCAACTACGGTTTTTAGGGGGAAAACCAGAGCAGGAGTATGATAACATAAATTAAAAATTAAGTATCCCCTGCCGTCTGTAGGGTTGCCACCCAAAGCACAGGAAAAAAAAATAAATCTTATTTTCCATTGAAGATGTTACTAGATTTTAGTGACCTAGAAGGATGACCTCCTCCTGGAAATCCTAATGGCAGAGGCTCTTAGATGTTGCAAAAAAATGAACATTTTCCATAAAACTGTACCTGTCCTGTGTTTGTTTTTACCTGGCCGTGTCCCTGTGCAAGCTCCAGCTCCAGGATGGAAAACGAGTCTCAGAATCTCACCTTGATGTTTCACAGGCAGCTTTTCCTCAACCACAAAAAAGTGCACCTTTTTTTCAATCGTATTTACAAGAGCAAGACACTCTTAGGCGAGGCATTTGTGTAGCTCCTTCTCTGCAATGCAGCCTTTGAGTGGAAAAATAAAAGCATAGATGTGTTTTCAATGTACATTGAGGACAATCTTGAATTTAACCCAGACCCATTCTAAAAAAAGCAGGCTTCAAGGTGATTTTTTGCTATGCTGTGTAATGATGATAATAGAATTTCTTTACCAAGCAACTTTTTTAGCTGAGAAGAAAATGAATACTTCTGCTTTTTTCTATTGTGCACCTTCTTGACTTACCTAAATACCTCTTTAAGGAGACACAGTTCAATGCTCTCAGAATTAAAAATTGCTGAGTTTCTGTGGTCTGCATTTTGCAAGAAGGTCTTGCTAAATCGAGGACCCCATGACCTCTAAGTCACTAAAATCATGTTACACTCTTATGAAATCTGAAGCCTTTTATGGTTTATTCTGAAGAGAAGGGGAGGCAGAGACATGTTTTGTGGTGTGCCACAAGTGAAGTGTCGTGGAGGGTAAGGGGAGCAGAAACTGAGCCTGTAATTACTGAGCTCTGGGCTTTCTCCTGAGATATATGAAAGGAGCCCTTTGAGGGCTCGTAACTGAATTCATAAAATCATCACCACAGAATCATCACAGAATAGTTTGGGCTGGAAGGGACATTAAAGATCAGGTGGTTCCAACCCCTTGCCATGTGCAGGACACTTTCCACCATCCAAGGGTGCTCCAAGCCCTGTCCAGCCTCGTCTTGGACACTGCTAGGGATCCAGCAGCAGCCACAGCTGATCTGAGCACTCTGTGCCAGGAACTTCCCACCCTCCCAGGGAACAATTCCTTCTCAATATCCAAAGCTCCTCTCTGGCAGTTTAAAGCCCTTTCCCCTTGTCCTGTCGCTCCATACCCCTGTAAATTGCATCTCTCCATCTCTCCTGCAGGTTCCCTTATTTTTTTAAAAAGTCTGGTTGTCCATTTGCAGGGGTGTTTGTGCAGTGACTTTGATTATTGAGATATCTCCTGGGAGTGCAAGCCTGGCTGCCATCCCTGTGCTGCACCCAGCTGAGGAGTCATCTCCTGGCAGAGGTGACACTCAGTTTTCCTGTCTTCTCCTGGATCCCTGGAACAAAAGGCAGCAGTAAGGAGGGAGCTGTCACTGCGGCCATCTTTGGGCTGTGATGAAGTGACTTCATTGTCCAGTGCCACAGGAGAAGCTATTTGCAGACAGAAAATGACACTTTGCTGATCGGTGTGAGAGCAATTCCGGAGCTCAGAGAGCAAAGTCTCTGTGAGGCTATTTCCATCTCCCCTGCCTCTACACTGATTTTGCTGACTCAAAAACTGGTGAAATTTTCCATTGAAAAGGGATGACTGACTTTTTAATACTCTGATGAAATTATGTGAAAGTGTACCAAGACTACTTGATTGATTAAATGGCTTCTTTCCTGAGACTTCACATTTTTGTGGAGATCTCAGCCCATTCAAAGAGAGATCAGTTGTTTCCTGACCCTTGTTGCTCATTTCTCTTACCTGTCATTATTGCTGCCAGCACAAAACCTTTTGCTTTTACTTTATTGAGACTTTTTTCCCCCAAAATCAGATATTTCAGGCATTTTCTGTGAAATGCAAACTCCTAAAATTCAGATATTATGGCAGGATTTACAATGCCATCTCTTGACAGTAATTCTGTTGCTGATTCCTAGATTTTTGATGCATGAAAAGACTTGCTATGAACATTTTTTCTTATAATCAAGAGTGTAAAATTATTTTGATAAATAATTACTGGACTTGTATCTGCACTGATCTGAGGTGTAAAATGCTGCCCTAATTGTTGTTGGACTGAATATAATGGGGGACAAAGCTGTTAAACACCATATTTAAATGTATAAATAAGTTATTAATATTCAGCACAGTTCCATCACAATTTCAATTGTTAAGTACTTTGTAACACCTGAAAATTTGATATAAAATAATTAAGAACCTTAAGTAAAGAGTGAGAGACACTCAGAGGAAGTGTACCGATGAAAGCGCCAATGAAAGCCCCTTTTCACTTTAGAGAGGACCTAACAGGGGAGCTGATGTAGTGTTTGGGTGTTTGGTTAGGTTAAACTCCTAGAAATTAAAATAAGAAATTATGGGAATTGGTTATCTGAAGAGATGTCAGCATTTGCCAGACATCAGTGTGACACCATCTTGATTGAATTGCAGCTACACAATCTTTGATTCACTGTTTTCTCTATATCTTTTTTTCCACATTACTTAAACTCCTGTCTCTGATATCCATCTAACCCTTGCACGCATGAAGAGTCTGAGATGTTTATTTTAATCCCTTACAGGATGTTTCAAAAAGTCTAAATATGCACCTCCTTCAATGCTCTGCGGGGCCATCACCCTGACTTTTCAAGCCATGAATATGCTCCAAAATAAGATTCAGAGCTATGCAGTTGTCTTTTAATAGCATAGCAGGGAATGTGTTAACTCCAGACTGTGCAACTAGCCCAGTAACCCCACGGTCTGTGTGTTTATAGGCATCAGCTTTAATGGCCCGTTGTGACAGATGAGAGATATTAAAATCTTACAGTCGCTGCCCGCTCATTTACAGTCAACAGAGGGCTAGAAGTGAAAGGTCAAGCCTAGGAGAGTTGGAAAATCTGCTAAGCAAACTCTGGAGCAGGGAATGGGCTGCTCCAGGGACTGGAGGCCATGGCTGATTTTTCTGCTGTTGTTTTTTTTCCTGGCCATGGGTAAGTTTAAGTTATCCCAAAGCATTTGGGAATAAATATTCCCCTTTCTTCATATCAAAAAAAATGTGCACATGACCTGCTAGAGAGTTTCTTTAGTCGAGCGTT
Source organism: Regulus satrapa (assembly GCA_013396955.1). NCBI lineage: Eukaryota > Metazoa > Chordata > Aves > Passeriformes > Regulidae > Regulus > Regulus satrapa. The sequence continues at coordinate 347,640 of VWZN01019079.1, forward strand.
TACCTGGTATGTTTACTAGAGAAAGAGAATTGTTTTGTTTGATCAGCCCTTTCCAGGCAGGCTGTTCAATGTGAGAGAATGATTTCCAAACTGGTTACTTCCCAATGCATTACTCCAAAATACATTTTAGCTTCTGAGTCCTGCCTCTGCCAAGCATGTGCTACTGCCCTTGGGGATCAGCTCAGGTACTGGCTCTGGAAACTGAAGCATATCAAAAACAATAATCCAAAAAGAGCACAGTCAGCAGGGCCTGCAGCAGAATCACTGATGAGCAAATATTTATGCTGCACAGAAGTGTCCATTTTATTATTTAGTTCCCTGAATAAGGCTGTGTCTCTAAACCCAGTCTGTTTATTTAATCAGTGAGAGTCCAAGGGCAGCCTGAAGCATGAAGAAGACCCCAGCTCCCCTTTCCCAGCACCCTGATGTAATGATGAAAATGCTGGAGATAAACTCAGGTTGCTTTAAGCCACTTTTCCCTACTTTGCCGTGGGATCTGGCTCAGCCTCAACCAACTCCTGGTGTGTCACCAGAGTGGAACCTCCTGTGACATAACTGATGCTTTCTGTATCTCTCTGGCCCTCATTCTTTGGTGGCTGAAAATGTGGGAAAAGCACAACTTTCCCTGCTTGCACAGCTGATAGTGATTCCTGTGAGAACCTGGGAACGCTGCTGAGACATCCCTTTCCATGAGTTATATCTGTTTCAGAGAGGCCAGGGAGCTGATTACATCCTTTTAAGGTCTCTTTACTCTTGTGGGATGGCACTCAGGAACCGTGGAATATCTGGGAATAGAGCAGGATGCCACAGGAATAATTAGTGACTGAATTTTTGGTGCATTCAAAGATATTGTTTTAGTGTATCCTTTGTGACTGAGGGACAGAAATGTTCTTGAACTGTGTCAGAATTATTAAATTAGTACAAAACCGTGGATCTGGGGATATGTTTTCCCTTCTACACTCATGCACAAGCTGGTTCCTGCTATTTTGTGGAGCAGCAAGGCATTTTCAGTGTCTGGCTTTGTGTTGGTTGTGAAACTCAAAGCGCAGCAGCCCCAGCCACTGCCTTACATAAACCCTGTGCCTGTGCAATGGACTACTGCCACTGTCCTGTTTGGAGCAGCAAGATTTCCTTTCTGACCTACTTTTTTGGTCAATGCCTCGAGCCAGGCCATCAGGAGCATTAGTAGAACATTTTATATCCTTCCCGTGCCACAAAGCTGCCCTGACACCACCCTGAGCAGCCAAGCAACAATCCCGTCAGCCCAGAACGAACCACAAGCTCCTTAACAGCTCCCTTGTCTTCTTCTCCTGCTGCAGCCAGCCCAGCAGATGGATTGTGTGTGCCCTAGAGCAGGCAGGAGCTCCTCAGGTACACAGGAACACCCAGGAATGGTGCTCAAGGATTCTCAGGTTTCTTCTCAACGTATCCCAGCCATAATTGCCTGGGATAAATGAATATCAGGGGGAGTGATACCAGTGGAGGCAGCTTGGGCAGACAGGATTATTCAATTGTTTAGGCTGGAAAAAGCCTTCAAGATCACTGAATTCCATCTGTGACTGATCCCCTCCTTGTCCCCAGCCCAGAGCACTGAGTGCCACCTCCAGGCCTTTCTTGGATACCTCCAGGGATGGGGACTCCAAACTTTCTTGGGCAGCCCCTGCCAATGCTTGACCACCCTTTCCATGGTGAAATTCCTGCTGATGTCCAGCCTGGGTCTCCCCTGGTGCAGCTTGAGGCTGCTCCCTCTCCTTCTGTCTCTGTTCCCTGGAGCAGAGGCCACCCCCCACCTGCAACCTCTTCCCATGAGGAAATCGAAGGAATATTGAAGGAATAATGTAGGAGATAATGAAACAAAATGGAATTCCAGAAGCATTCTGATAATTGTAGAATCTGAAACATGCAGCTTTTGATTACACAAAACTCTTTATAAGAGCAGCATAGAGCGCTGTTATAAACAAATTTGCATCTGTAAAGATTTTCGTGGACTAAAAAGGGTAAGGATGGGAAAGGCCCAGCTGTAGGTCTTTACCTTAGTCTAGGTAGGTATCAAGGGTGGCAGAGGGCTGAGATCAAACCTCCCCCATCTGAGAACTCTGAATTCAGTGCATTTTTCTGTCACCCTCTCAGGACTGTTCCAGAGAGCCAGGTACCCAAATCTGAGTCATCCTAATGGTATTTACCATAAAAGATCAATTCTCTGCTATAATTCCCTACCCATAGCTTCTACTCTGTATTACTAACTTTTCACAGCCATCAGGTTAAATTATGCTCATATTTACTGGAGACTAAATGCTCTGCTCTGCTCAGCTCCTTGCAGGATGGCTGCAAGGAGGGAGAGAAAAGCAGCTTCAGCAGGCTCCTCTGCACAGAAGGAGAGAGCAGAGGATGGGAACTCTCCCAACAGAGAATCACAAGGACATGGTTTCCTTGCTGAGGGAGTCCTGTTCGGGTGAGAGGAAGAAAACAACAGCAGGGGAGAGGCTTTCAGCCAAAGGCAGACTTGAGGGCAGCTGATCCCCAACTCATCCTGCAGTGACGAAAGAAGTGTGGCAAGGACAGTATGCAGGCGATCCATCATGCTTTGCCTACAGTTCTTCAAGAGCTCTATTCAGCTCAAAGACTGCCTGGGTTAAGAAAACCTCCCGTAACACTCACCATATGTGTTTATGCATGTCCTGAGCTGATGAGGAGCGTCCAAAAAGCTGAAATTTGGCAAAAAGTGGCAGTCTCCTCAGGTGGCTGAGCAGGGTTTCACTGCCCAGAGTGATCTGTTATCCCTTTCCTGACAAATGTCCTCAAGAGTCTGTGCCTCAGTGATCAAAGAATAGACAATTTTGTAACAGAAGTTTTAAGAGGTCACAGCCCCACTATGGTGTGACCTAAACCTGATGCCTCACAGCCCACCAGGCTGTTGTTCTGGCCATGGAAGCAACGTGGCCTGGAGGTTTTTATCCTGGCACATCTGTGCAAGTTTGGATCTGATTTAGGTGTTATGATCACCCAGACTAATTGCAGAAATAATTAGGAATATATAATAAATGTATAAAAGAATAATAATACTACTAATAAAATAGAAATATTAATAAAAGTTAAGGACTTAAAATTAGACATGCAAGGCTCTTGTGAAAAAAAATTAACAAGAAGTTTGACCTGGAAGCTCAAAACCTTTGATATTTCTGACAAAAATTGTCTTTCTTTCTGGGACCTTGTAGCTGCTCAGAACTCCAAGGAATGTTTTATTTTGCCTATCTAACATATTTGAATGGCTTATATCGCAGAGCATCATAACTTCCACATCTAAGGCTGTCACCATAATTCCTGGTCACAATATTGACATTGTTAATTTGAAAAGCAGAATAGACTCTGCTGTTATCCTAAGTGCCCAAAACGTTTCTGCAATAGATTCCTGCACCTTCCTGAGAGCCCTACTGAAGGAAATCCCAAAGATCTTCAAATCCCTAGACCCACAGACAGGTGTGTGGTATTTCTAGAAATGTTCCTATTGCCTGAAAAACCATGGAATGTGATCGCAGAGACCTTTTCCCAGCTGCCTGACTACTTGTGGCACCCCCTGCAGCACAGTTTACCACCCAATAACTTGTTTTTTAGGGGTGCAGCACAAACAAATTGACTGGAATAATCAGCACTGGAATAAAGAAAGCACCCACTCCCTGTTCCCCAATTATTTTTTATTCTGAGCTAGGTGTATATGCACGTGTGGGTTTTCCTTCCCCTCAAAATCAGATTATTTCAGCAATCTGGGTGACAGGGTGAGCTCAGATGTTAGGAGGCGCTGTTAAGAGTTCAGGAGGGCAGGAACGAGCAGATGCTGGAGGAGAGGGGATAGTAAACATCACAAAAAACTTTTGTCATAGGAGTAACTCTCATGTGACAGCTTTTCCATAATTTCTCTGAAGTATCTGCTGACAGAAGGTGTCATGTTCAGGAGGGAGAAGACAACCACAGCTGCTGATGACCATTAGCTCCTAAACCTTGAAATCTGTTTTCCCTCCAGCATCTGCTAGTCCCCCTGAAACTTCATGGTGCCAAAAATCAACCCCACCTTGTGCTGTTCGTCAGGCAAAGCTGCTGCCACTGTTCAAAGCAGGGAGAGGGAATTGGGGAGGAGGAGCAGCTCTGTGCCCCTGCCTGGGGCTGGGTGATCATTACACCGAAGCTTAATTGCCTCAGTACAAAAGGCTTTGAGAACTATTCAAGGACACCAAGCACTCTCTCTTTCTTAATTCCTTTTGAGCTGTCTTGTAAAGACAACATTGCCCATCCACTTCTAAGCTGGAAATTTGCTCAGTCTCAAACCCTATTCAAAGGAAAGGACTTGAGGGAGTAAAGTTGACAAGATTTGTCCATAAATACTGCTGGTTTTGACAGCAGAATGGAGTTTATGTGGCTGGTCATGTTTGCCAAAGAATAGGAATGAACTTGAATCTTGGAGATTGAATGCAAAGTGATATTTTTTATAAAAGTAACTTTAGTCACTGTTACACATTTAGACATATGGTGCCAGTCTGGTATCAGGTGTAATGGAAACAGTTTAAATACTGCCTAGTACAAGTTTAGGTAATCTGAAAGAGGCCTCATAATTCTTCATCTTTCTCCTTTCTCCTTATCCTGAGGAAGAACCTCAACCCTGTGTTTTTTCCTACACCATTTCACTTATTTCCCTGTTTCTCTGACTGGGAACCATCATGGTTTAGCACTGGTCCAATGCCAGGCATACCCAAGAGTCACTCACTTGCCACAGCTCAGCAGAAGATAGAAAAAAAAACAAAAAACAAATGTTTCACCATGGCCTTCAGCAGGGCCTGAAGAAGAATCAGCTCCAGCACCTGGAGCACCTCCTGCCCCTCCTTCTCCTGACCTTGGTGTTTTCATGCTGTTTTCGCTCTCCCCCTTTTCTCTTTCCCTAGAAGCAAAACTGTGACTTTGTTTGGATTTAATTTTTCACTATGTCATTACCAGCCTGTCTCATTTTTGGCCAGCAGCACACCCATCTTCAGAGCTCTGCTGGATGTGGAGGAAGATCCCAGCAGCTTTCCACAGAAGCCACCTGTGTGGCTGCCCTGCTAACAAAAACCAGGCCTTGCAAAACCTGGAACCCTTCCTGGTCAGGCTTCGTGGGCTCCCAGAACACTTCAGAAGGGTCAGGATCAATAAATCAAGGTCAAGGCTGAGCACAGGGATTGCTTAGGCCTCTGGAAAGACCCTCACCAAAAATGAGAGATTAGGAAGGGCACTCAGATGGCCCTGGGAAGGAGGTTGCCACAAAATAAGATGTTTTCTTCTTACATTATGTCTTACCTCCAATCTTACTGGTTAATCTGTGCCTGGAAAAAAACTGAAGGGTAAATAAAATTGGTACTCCCCAGCTCAGTTTGAATGGCAGTGGCATTATAGGCTATTCATTAATGTACATTTTTTTCACCTACCAGGACTCGTGCAAGGTCACCCCCAACATCCCTTGCTGCAAAATTGGAAAGATATGGGTTTGATAGATGGGGTGTGACATGGATAAGGAATTGTCTGGATGTCTCTTTTCAACAGCCAGAAGCTCAATGCCCAAGTAACAAGTAACAGGTTGTGTCCCCCAAGGGTCCATACTGGGATCAGCAATATTTAATAATAATTCCACCATTTTTTT
>VWZN01019079.1:353357-380334 GCA_013396955.1 Regulus satrapa
TTTTTTAAAGTGTTTTTTTTTTTTTTTTTTTTTTTTTTTTATTACTGAGACTCAGAAACAAGTCCTTACTTCTTTTGGAAACCTGAGAACAAAAAGTTATGCTCTAATTGAAAGTTCTAAGTACTTCTATCATTCACCAGATAGGCAAAGATAAATAATAAAAAATCAACAACTTTTTTCAAAGATAGAATTATGAGAAAAACATTTCAATGAGCAAAACAGATTGCATGTTTCCATCTACATATATTAGTTTGAGCTTGATGTTTTCCTGAGAAGTATTTATTTCTCTCAAAATTGCTATATTTTACTTCAGATCAAGAAAGAAATACAAAATGGATGTGTTTTCTCTCAAAGCTTTATTTGTAAGTAGAAAAAAGTGAGACTTTCAGCACAGAAATTAGCACTGCAGGGCACTGGTTTTTAAATTGGGAATGTCTATCATGAAAACTACTAAGCCATGCTCTTGGCTGGAGACAAAACTGTAAAAAATTATTTTTATTTTTTGATCTGGATAAAGAAAGTTGTTTAAATTGGGTAGAACTGTAAAGGGGTCTTAAGAAAATAAACAAGTAAATAAATTTCTGGCTGGGCTAGAATGGAAAAAAAAGGAGCAAAAAGGAGCTGGGACTTTGGAGCTGCAGAGTTCTTCACCTTTGCTTGTTGAGTTGCTTTTCAGTATTTTCAAGAGGTTTTTTGAGCATTGCATCCGAGCTTCTGTGAAATAATTATGCTGATGGTTCTGGTTTCTAATGTAGAGCACAGAAATCTGCAAAAGCCATTGGGCAAATTCTGCTGAGTCTTTCACCTCAGATCAGCAGCTCTCAGGTCATTAATCATGCTTTATAAGCTTTAATAGACTAAGTGTTTTAAAGACATCTGCTGAGTCTCAAAGAATAGAGTGCAGACTTTGCTTTTCTGAGATTTCTGTATTAGAGCAGCAATATTGTTGGGAGAGAAAAAATGACCCAACATAAAAAAAGCTTGGCCTCCCCCTTTGGTTCCTGCCATGCTGCAAGAGAGGATGATCACACAAGTCATTTATAATTGGAGATGGAGGAAATTAAGCTCCCCATGTGTTAAATATTTCCTTAAATAAAGGCATTGTCACCACCATCACTTGCTCAGGCAGTGAGCATGTAAAGAAAGAATATAAAGAAAGAAGTGCTTTGCGTTAATTGATGCGTGCATAAAACACAGTTTTATCCTGCACAACACGTCATGCACATCTGAAATCACTGCAGGTGATTTCACTGGCCTTTTGCTTATTTACTCTTTTTTTCCTGGTTCAGTCTCTCAAACACACATTTTGGTGAAGGCTGCTTGCACAAAAAGACATAAATTTAGTTTTTTTTGTTTCACATTTTAAATGATTCTATGCCAGGCTTGGAAGCTAATTCTGAGCTGGGTTAGTGAGTGTAAAGATGCCATTGCACTTGTTACCTGTTCACTTGTAGTTATTTTTTCCATATATTTTCTAGATATTTCACTAGGGAGTAGCATCTTCTCAGTACCACAAAACATTTCCACAATGGAAAGGAAGGACAGAGATTGAAAGGAGCAAGCTCTGTTTAGGGATACAGGTTTGTTCCCAAACAAATAATGGGTCAGGAAACAGTTGTGGGATGGTTTGCTCACATTTGTGTTAATTGTCCCCTTTCAGTCAGTGTTGCATTGTTATTTTGATTTTTGTGAGGGGAATTTTCATTTTGGTTTGATTTGGTTGGTTGGTTGGTTGGTGTTGTGATGTAAATGTGTCACTAGGGAGAGAAACTTAGGATTTAGGGAGTTAATTTGGAGTCAAGATGGAGGGAACAGGGCATTGTCTCATAGTGGTTCTTCTTCTCCTTCTTCATCTGCTCCATTTTTCTGCAGTATTATTACCACACGATGATGGGATAAAATCTGCCTAAGTTTTTAGTTATGTAGATGGATGAGAAATATTAATTGGCAAAGAAAGAAAACTATGATACATTTCTACTGTTAATTGGACAAAAGTGATTATAAAAGACCTTCAAAAGTGATTATAAAATACTTTGAAACTGCACATTTGAGGCCATTTTGATGGTAGGAAGTTTTCCTAAGCACTAAATCCTGTGCAGGCGGTGCCAGGTTTTATAAATAAGATAATAATAAATCTGAAGACCGTAGAGAGAAAGTGTGCATCACGTTTTTTTCCCTGACACAGAACTGAGATAGTGAGGTCTCCTTAAGCTGGGGAACCTCCCAAAGGTGCCCAGCGCCCAGGGGCTGAATCCCACAGGGGGACACCCAGTTGTAACTCTGCTCTCCTGGTGCTCCTGTGGGAGAGTTCTACTCTGGGTGTGGGGGGAAACATCAGCTGCAGGGCTGCCTGCTCATTTCCGATGTTTTTCTTGCAATACTCAAGCAAAGCGCCTGATGCTGAGTCAGATTTTTCAGCCAAGATGATTTTTCTTCCTGGCTTTTTCAAATGGTTAGGGGAAAAAATAAATAATACGAGAAATTTGCACGTGATCCAGAGTAATTTCCCCTTTCCTCTCTTCACTGTGTTTCTCCGTTTGGTACTGAAGACACTGATTTCTCTTCCAGCCCTTTGAGGCCCAGAATAGAGCCAAGAAAACGAATGAGAAGGTAAACAGAGGCAAAGAAAAATAGATATATGATCAGAGACACAAAGCAGGTTGCTGGCAGAATATGGAACTGAGCCCTCTCGCTTCCTGCAGAATCCAAGCTTCCCTTAAAAGGGAAACTGAAGGAAATAGGTCAACTCAAATAACATTAAATCATGTTGGATGAAAATGTATCCCACTCCTCTCTGGGCTGCAGGATGACACAGAGTTTTAAAACTCCATTTGCTGATGAGCATCTGGGATGTATGAGAAGGCTCTCTAGGATCTGAGCAGTGTCCCTTGCTGGTGTGACAGTTTTCCTAACAACTTTCTCACTCTAGCTGCTCTCAGCTGTTCCATTTTTTTTTTTTTTTCTAAAGGAAACTTGAGTCTTTGCCACTTTTTATCCTCTCCTTGCTGCCTTAATAGGATCTTCTTTCACTTCCTGATTTTTTTTTTTTTGCCTCTTTCCATTTTATGATAATTTTATGCTCCTCTTCATATAATTTCAACACTTCTCACCTTCTCTCTCACAGAAAAAAACATAAAATCCTCATGCTATAGAATCCTGAAATAAAACTCCAGAGTAGCACTCCTGTTTCAGTTACTCCTGGAGAAAGAGGAATGAAGCATTATTTTATTTATTTTATTTAATTTTATTTATTTTATTTTATCTATTTTATTTTAATCCTTTATTTTTCTTTATGGTCCTGTTCTCGAGTTCAGAGTTCTGACATCATGCAGGGTACCCTCCAAAAATATTAGTTTCAAATCCTTTGCTGAATGTTTAATAAATGGCCAAAAAATTTCCTAATGGACTTTGTGCAATAACATCTTTTACAGGACAGGTCCTGGGAAAGGTGGCAGAGTTCAGGATAAATGGCAGAAAGGAGAGGGAACTGCATTTATCCTTAGAGAAATTATCAGGAAGGGGAGATGGAAAATGGAATTGAATGTTATTATTTATTTCTTGAAACTAATCTGTAGATAGATATGTGATAGGCTCTCCAAAAAACCTCTAATTTCAGTGCAGACAGATGAAAAGCCTTTTTTTTTTTTCCATTTCTTTTGTCTACTTTGTCCATTTATTAAAGTAATTTGTCCATATTAATGGGCTGGACTGGATCAGAGAGCACTATTAAGAGTGGAATAGAAAACAGAAAACAGCACTGAATATTCCTAGAAATCTGAAATTGAAAATGACTGTTTAAAGCTAATTCCTAGGCCTACTGTAATATGACACTGCTTGCTGCTAATTATCATCTTGTTAATCTCCCAGCACTGGCTTAATTTACATTTTACTATTTAAGCCACACCTGCTAAAGGTAAACAACCTTGCTCTAAAGATTTCCATAGCTGATAAATGCTGGCCTCATCTGACCTTCCTCAAACACCAGGATATGAGCAGGTGCCTGAGCAGAATATGAATTTTAATTTCTCTATGCTTTGGCACAAGCAAGGGTTTGAGTCCATATTCGCTGTCCACTGTGTTTCCTGGCTGCAGATTGTGGATTTTATTATTTCTTGCATGTTCCCAGAGTCCTGAGCTTCCTTAGCCCTCGTCTCCCACTCCTGCCTCAGCATCTCAGGAGCATCTCAGAGAGACAAAGCCCTGTGACACTGGGACAGTGCCAGCGGCCAAAACCATAACCCTGTGTCAAATCCATCAGTCAAACTTTGATGGAGCCCTGTAAATCTGATAATCATCTAACCCAGATAGTAAACAGAAGTAGTAGGAGTAGTAATAAAGGATTTTTTTTTTTTCCTGTGAAAAATAATACTGCCACAGATGGTGGAGATTTTTCCAGGTAAACTTAATATGGTTTGGATCTCAGGAGTGAGGAGTCCTGCAATTCTTCCAGGCTCATTTGAGTTTTATTGTCTTATTCTGAGAGCACTTTTGTAATTTCATGTTGTGCCTTTCCCTGCACAAGGAGCTCTTTGAGGTCTGTGCTGTGAAAGCTGCAGTTCAGGTTAAGTTTCTGTCACAGCAGTGAGGCAGAATGGCCTGTGGCTAAAGAGTCCTTAAGTGGGAAGTATATTGGTCATTTTTTCTTATGGGATGGGGATTCTGATTAATTCTGTCCCTGGCTCTGATTAGCAGAGAACTTTCCAGCGGCTGTTCTGTGTTGGTTGCATTTATTCAAAAGAAATTCCAGTTCTGAAAGGCACTCAGGGAGGGCGCTGGAATTTGGGAATCCAGCGCTGGAGATGGGCAGCAGGTGGCACCCACAGACCATGTAAATTCCTGCCTTGCTGCATCCAGCCAGGTGAGAATGGCTTCGAATACCTGCCAGGACCCAGTTTAACATGTGTTTACCTTTCCTGAGTTACACCTTTGGTGTTTGAAACAAAACAAATGGGATTTATCCTCTCTAGCAGGCTTTGCAGGATAAAATACGCCCACAAAACTTCTCTGCTGCCTTCATATCTGTATTAAACACTTCATTGGTAGCTGTGGTGTATAGATTAACCAGTTAAATAATGGACTGGATAAAGAATTAGAGTGGGAATGTGTTTCAGAGGTCTCCAGCTTGCCCAACCACCTGCCCCTTATCCTTGAAATCAAAAAACTTTCCCCAAACTCCCAAGCTGGGGGGAATGCCATACCTCTGGGTGGTTTTAAGAAACATATACATGCATTCTGGAAATGAGAAGTTTAGGGGGACAGTTTTTCCCTGGATTGTCACATAATCCTTTATCACTCACTTTATTAATCCACTTGCATCACCTCCTCACCTTGTTTGTATTTTGTTTGTTCATGTTGTCTGGTTGTGGGTTTGTTTTTTCCTGCAATGGAAAGAATTGGTTTTTACACAAAGATAGTTTTATGTTCTGTTTTGATGATGTTAGTGAAGATTTTTAAATGAGATTAGTTCCCAATGTACATTCTGCTATTTTAGAGTTTTCTAAGCTTTCTCACAGTGTGTTGGTGGCCTAAAAATATATGCCTTTATGAAAAAAAAAAAAAAAAAAAGAAAAATTCTTTTGTGGAATTCAATGTACACTATTATGTACTTTTAAACGTGTAAAAAATCAATGATTTGTACAAGTATGCTCAACAAGTCACTACTGGTTTGTAGTAATTGATATTTCCATGTTTTTTTCACTGAGACAGGGCCATCCTTAATACAAATGCATAACTTGAATCATGGAATGGTTTGGGTTGGAAAGAACCCCGAAGAATATCTGGTTCCACCCCTCTGCAGTGCACCTTTCACCAGACCTGTCCCCCAGAGCTGGGGCAGTCACAGCTTCTCTGAGGTAATGTCGTCCCCCCCACACACACCCCCCTTTCTCCTCATTTTGCTTTCTTTCTTAAAGATTTTGAGAGGGCGACATAAAAATATCACTTGGGTTTTCACCTTCACTCCTGAATTCTTTCTCACAACAGATTTGCGTTCTTGGCCCACGCTCCTGATGTCAAACCTGAACAGTCATAAAGATCTCATTCAACAGGCGTGGCGTGAACTGGAAATATTCTTTATTAATTTATTCATTCTGATCCATGGAAAATGTTACATGCAGTGATTTCTTGGTATTGTTTCAATAGTCAGTAGAAGAAAGAGCTTTTATTCCTGGATATTTCATAGCATGATTTGCATAGGGGTTGACATTTTTTCATCATGGCATTAGATCCCCTGGACTGCTAATTTAAATCTGACAGCTGTTAGGATTAATATGAGTACTATTTACTTCTGTTCTTCAAGGCTGGATTATCTATTGGGATTTCTGTTTTCAAACATTTATTGTGCTTTGTTGAGTGTACATGAAGCAGTGATAATTAAACATTTGTGTGTCTGGCAAAGCAATTTGTTGCTGGCAAACACCTAATTTACTGGCAGGCAGGATACAGAGATTTATCTGGTTTAATGGTTGAATTAATTTAATCTCTGAATGCATTTGAGGAGGTCAAACTTAAATTTGGACCAGGAATTGAAACATCCTAAGCAGTTTCATCATGTTTTTAGGAATAAAAGATCTTGTGGCCTTACATCCTCGCATGATGGTGGGAGGATGTGGCTTAGTCTGAGTAATTTTGGGAAAGAATGGAATTTCATTTTCAAGAAAACTGGGAAGAGGATTTCCTGCTTGTATAATCCTCAGGTATTCCCAGCAGAATACCTTCTGAATCAAGACATGGTTTGTGAGGCACAGAAAGCATCATGAACGATGTAGCACAAACCATGGGGTTTGCTTTGTTAATGTCTTCACAACAGTTCAACTTAGGATGGCAAAGTGTTCAGCATGGCAGACTGTGAGGCTTGTAGAAAAACATATAGAAACTCTGCTGGAGTAGAAGGCTCACCCTGCTTCCCTCCAGTGGGTGCTGATCCAGCTCAAGCTGGAAACACTTGACAACACCCACACATTTTCCTTTGTGTGGGCTGGAGGTGCCTTTGGAAGGGCAGATCTTTTGGGGCTATATCTAACATCCTAGGTTAGATGTCACACCACCCAGGAGCAGGCAGTCTGAGGAACTGGTTTCCTACTGCTTGTGAGAAATGTTTTAAATTACAAATTCAAAACAAAAATAAAATTCTTGAAAATTCCTGCCTGTAAACATTGGCCTTCAAATGTTCATTATAAAATATAGTGTCTGAGTAATTTTCTCCTCTCAACATATCAAACTAACCCTAACTCCATTTCCTTGTGCCTTTTTTCCTCTCTTTGGTTCACCCCCTCACTGCTTTCATTTATCATTTCTCTGAATAGCTCCTTCTAACTGAGCCACCATCATTCTGACTTATTTCTGATCTCTTCTCTTGTGTTTTTTATTCCTTTGCTTTCCAGTGCTCCAGTTCCAGTCCTCCTTGCTTTTGTTCCTGCTTTTCTTGCATTAAAGTCTTGCTGAGGGATCATGGATTTACTCTGTCTTGTGTTTGCCTTTCTTTATTGTTCATTCAGCTCTGTATTGATGGCTTCTATTGATTATGAACATCTATACAAAGTAATCATTAACCAAGAGCATGGAGCAGGAAGAAAATGTGAGGGTGAGGAGACCCTGGCAGAGGCTGCCCAGAGGAGCTGTGGATGCCCCTGGATCCCTGGCAGTGCTCCAGGAGAGCATATCTCATGATATTCTATGGTTCTACAACTCTACTCAGCAAAACTTGCTCCAAGCTAATTATCTGTGGCAGTGCCAGGGAAAAAAAGCTTATCCAAGATGCCAAGTAATTAATTTTAATTTAGATATTATTATAAAACAAGGGGAGACCATGAGGCTGCCAAATGTAACAGGGCCAAGGATTATACTTTGGCACATTTTTGGGGTGTCAGGAAAAGAAGATGGTTTTCTTTTTCCTTACATAGAGGTATAACTCTACAGGGAGGATAATTCAGGGTTTTTGTTGTTTTTTTTTTAAAAAGGAGGCCCACCATATGGAACTTTAATTATATTGGGCTTTAGGGAAGTGGAATAATCTTTTGTAAATAAAGCTGGAGGAAATGCTGTTTGCCTCTGAGATGGTTCTAGATGCTTTCCTTCTGCAAAGATGACAAATAGGCATGTTGTTTGTGGAAACACTCAGCCGTTTCCAGGAGTGTTACCGATGTGCAGGAGCAAAAAGAGCTTGCTAGAATTCCTTGGACTATGCACAGCACCTTATTTAGGCAAATTCTGGCTAGCCAATCATGCCTTGTTTGGAATGCATCAGCAAAAATGTGCATCTCTTACCTGATGTAAGGAAAAAGTCAGACAAGATTCATTCAGTTCCACCTTCTCCCTTCAATCACTCCATAACTATATTTTTCCATGGTGAGATACGCATTTTTTTTTTTATGACTCACTGAAGGATTCATCTTTTTGAAAAAAACTGTAGCTGTAAAAAAGCTTAAAGAGTTTTATTGTAGTTTCACACTAAATTTCAGAACTATTAAGCACAATACAGATGTGTAATAAATGTTTTGTGCCTTTACTCACCAGTGTGTAAACCAATGTCATTATGGTCACTATAATCATCAGGGAATCAACATATATTTAGAATTTATCCTTTCTACTGAGCACTTAGGTATAATTAGAGTGAGAAGTTTGTTTTTTGAGCCATGATCAATGTGTTTAAAACAAAACCGAACAAAAAAAGAAATTGAGATATGACAACATTTTAAGGCTTTGAACATTTCCTCTTTCAGGTGGAATATTCATACTACTAGGTTTAAAATAAGGAAGCAAAAGATTTTACAGGGCAAACTGATGACAGCCTGGTATGACTTGGCACTGGGCACAGGCAGTCATTTGCTCTTTGAAGTCAGGCAGGCAGGTTCCTCTCTACCCCTCAGACTGACAAAAACCTGGTTGGTGATGAAGTTGTTACATGAGCATAAAGAGTCGATTCATGAAGCTAATGAAAACTCTGATTTAAAAGAGTTAATGAGTCTCTGACTCAGCCCCTACAAAACATTTATCTGAAAGAAGTGGGAAAATTCCTTTTGGAAAAGCTGAAGTGTTCTTGAGGCAGCAGGACCATCACTTCCATGTTGTCAAGTCCTTGTCCTTGTTCCTGGGTGTTCAACCTATATTTGGGAAACTAATCTAATGAACATCTCTGTCAAGTGATATTAGAGGATTTTAACTTGAAGATTCAATGGATTAAAATTGATGAAACACATCAATTAAAGGTTCGGGTTCCAATTAATCTTATTTATTTATTGTCTGGAATAGATCTCGTAAAAAAAAGGCCCAAGCATGTGAGCTTGAAATACCATTTTGCCAACAGCTTTTTGTCATGACAAAGCAAGAAACTAAACTTAGAAATTCATATTCCTTCTATACCTATTTAAATCTGAAGCAGTCCTTCCTGTAGGTATATAAATTCCCCAACCTGATAATGATAAGGAGCTGGTGTTCCTTACATTCTTCATTTCCCACTCATGCACTGATAGACAAGGAATATTGCAATTTATGTGAAAAGTCTAAATCCGACTTTTTTTTTTTCAAGGCAACTTTGTATTCTTTTAACAATGGAATACCATAATTTCCTCCACTGCTGCCAAGATTTTCTTACACTGAAGCAAACCATGAATTGTGATCCAGAAACTTGTGTTTTTGGCAAAAATAGTTTTTATGCTGAGAAATCTGCAGATAAACCTAGATAAAATTTGTGTGTGTCTGTGTGTATATATACTTTAAATTAGACCCATTATTGGTGTCCTGTATCAGGATATTATTGATAATTAATGAAAATATCAGGAAATTAATTAATTAATTCAGTAAGATTTTTACTTTTTCTGAAAAAAAAAAAAGACAAAAAACCACACACTTAATAACCAGAGTTCATAATATAAATTATTAATTCTTATTTCTGGGAAAATACCAACTAGAGCTACAAAAACATCCATTTTCATCCTCCATAAAACCTAAATGGGAATTCCCAAAAAAGAAAGCAAATCCCTTCCTGAAGGGGATCACTCAAAAATTTCTCAAAGCTAATTTGTTTTCAGATTTGTTCTTTCCCAGGGAATTAAATTGGTTTAAATACTGGAAAGGCTCCTTGAAAGTTTCCAAGTCTCTCCTAACACCATGAGTTAGAAGTTGTGTTGTGCCAGATTTGACGTCAAATGATAATCCAGTGGGGTTTTCCACTCGACTTCCTAATGGAGACTCAATGGGATTTTACTGGGTAAAATAACCGGATTTTGTCTGAATCACCAAAGCCAATATAAAAAATTTGGTCCTGTTAATGGGCTTGTTAAAATACATTTTTAAAGGCTTAAAATGTTGAGGAAAAGAAGTAAAATTTTAATTTCTATATAGTGATATCAATTTTAAATGTTAATTAATTATATAGCATGTTAGTGCAGTACAAAGCCCCGGCTCTGGCTAATCTTGGTGGCAACAGCAATCTCTGATTACTCCTCATTTTCAAATTATCTCTGCTCTTCAAGACCCAGGCATGCTTTCGCAAGCACAGTTGTTGCTGCTCACTGGAAATTTTCTGTGGAGGAAAGGAAGTGTTGCCTCATGGCTGGGTTTGGCAGGTCCTCCCTGGAATTAGGGAGCTGTTGGCCATGGGTGGCCTGGTAACATCTGCCCTGGGATCAGTATCTCTGGGTGACCTCTTTGGCTGAATAAAATTTATGTTTTTGTGATTCTGACTGGATCGATAAAAGATCCAATGAGCTTCCAGCTCTTGAGGATTTCGGGGTTTGTTGTGTTTTGTTTTGTTTGTCTGTCTTCTTTAAATTTTTTGTCCTATTTGGGCTGAAACCAACTCCAAGAACTCTTATTTTCCCGCAGACTGGGAATCCAGCTTCTTTGGCGAGCTGCAATTGTTCTGCAGCCTGTCTCCCACACTGCTGCGCATTCTTGAGCAGAACTACTGTCTTCATCTGAAAGTGAAAAAAATTAAAGAATAGATGCATGAATTTGGCTTTGGCACACTCCCCTTTTTGACCTTTCTTAAGTGAATAACAATTTCAAACAGATGGAATTTAGTTTAGGAAGGATTCGTGAATCCATATTTAAGTGAAACTGTGGAAGCAGAAGCCCTGCACTCATTATCCAAAGATCTTCTAAGAGCAGGCTTAGAAAATTGTCCAAAGAGGAGTAAAGGCAGAATTAGTGCCTCAAATGACAGCTGAATAGATGAAAAGTGCTACTTCTAGCCCAGTCCTGTGGAAAACAGAAAAAAAAAGAAAAAAAAAAAAAAAAAGTAATATGGATTTTTAAGCCATGGTTAATTGAATGCCACCTGTACAACATGGAGCTTGATTTCACATGAGGAGAGTCAATTGCTTTGCAGTTGGGAGCCAGGGAAAATTCATAGGTGCTGTCTTTGTCATAGAGCTTTAAAAAATAATCTCAGTTTCGATTAAATGCTGCTGTGTGTTTTACAAGGACAAATTTGGAGCAGATATCAGTGACTTCTGCCCATCTCTGGCACCCTCAATGCCCAGACAGGAAAAGGTGTATTGCTTATGTTGCCATCAATTTCTGTTTTCCAGATAAGGAGAAGTCACCCAATAATTCCTCACATTCTTGGGAGCTGGTAGTTGAGAATTGTTCATTTAAAAAAAGTTAAAATGGTCCAAGGGATTACTGGGTGGAGAAATTTCCAATGTCTGCCTTGGCAACTCACCATCTCCTTTTTTTAAAAATAAAAACACTTTAATTATAAACAATATAAATAGATCCATTGTCTCATAGCACCCACAGTTGCAAGACAAACACAGAGGAGTTTGTCCTCACCAACAGTGAGGTGAAGTCAGTGAGATTGTTGATGGCATGGGCCTTGTTGGATTTGGCTGGCTCCCAAATGCACATATTAGCAGAGAATCTTTCACCTGATGAGGATTAATCGTGCTGGAATGTGTGGCAGCAGGAGGAGATGTATAGGAGCAGTTTGCTGTAAACCAAGTATATTTTCCTGTGGTAATGATTTGTTTTGGTGTGAGTCAGGCTGGCAGTGATCTGGTGAGGTAATCTGCTGGGGAATGGGGAGATGTGACATTCCTCTCTCCCTCCACGCTCCCACCTGAACCATCACTGGGTAAAAGATGGGCCTGGTGAGAACTGGTGGGGCTGCCTGTGGAGTTGTGTTCCTAGAAAGGAACAGGATGGGTACAGACCCAGCTTATCAATTGGCCCAAAGCAGTGTTAGATGCAGATACTGATAAGAGCTATATTTAGGAAAATGAGGACAGCTGCACTCATGCAGGTGTTCACCCAGCTCCTGAGCTTGCTGTGTGCCCGTGTGCCTCTCCTTGTCCCCTGTTGGAGTGGGGATACGCAGCAGCTTTCACATGACTGAGGGGACCGAGACATCCTAGAACGCCCAAAGAGGAGCAGAGTCTGTCACAGGCTTACCAGGGACAAGGGAAAATTACTTCAAAAGGAAAAAAAAAAATTTAAAAGAGGGTTTAGATTAGATATCAGGAAGAAATTCTTCACTCTGAGCTTGGTAAGACACTAGAAAAAGTTACCTGGAGAAGCTGTGGCTGCCTCTGGACCCCTGGCAGTGTCCAAGGCCAGGCTAGACTGGGCTTGGAGCAGCCTGGGACAGTGGAAGTTGTCCCTGCCCATGGCAGGGGGTGTCACCAGATGATCTTTAAACCCCTTCCAACCCAAACCATTCTGTGATTCTGCGATAATACCCAACTAAAAATATAGTGATCACAGAAACATCTATAATTACTGACCCTTCTGTCATGCTTTCTGGCCCATGGCTTGAATTTGGTGTCATTATGTCCCTTAAGCAGGCACAAAAGAAGTTTTAGGAAATAGAAAACCTGCCCATTGCAGTCCATTTCTCTTATTTTCACAACTTCCATGCTTTTCTTGTAGAAAATTGGAAGTTCTACCAGTTTGCTGGTATTCAAATGGTTTGTATGGACTTAGCCTTGCCTTTTTTATAGAATGAGAGGGAAAATGGGCACACAGTGTGGCCACATGCGTCACAAACCTCTGTCTTTGTGGGTGTCCTATTTGATTAATTAAAGTTTACAGCCATTTCAGCGTTCTTCACCCCAGGCCCCCAAACAGCATGTGAGTAATTTTGGGCTTCAGGGGTTGCCTGGAGGTGACAAATTTTCCCAACCTTTTCTATACTTAAAGGTGTTTGTCTTTCAGGCATGAAATTCAGAATATGGGGGGTTTCTTTTTGGCTTACAGATGTCATTAAAGCCTGCCCCTTGCTGGTGGTAAATGCAGTCTTAAAAACCTGTGAGGATAATAGAAATAGGAGCAAGGGAGAGAAGCTCTGTCTTGAGCTTGACATATTTTCCACATGGTTTTGTCGTAAATTCTAAAAACAAATTGCAGCTTTTCTCAGTTGGGATGACCGAAAATCAGTAGCAGACGCCTCTAATTCTCCCACATTCCAGGTAATAGGACTTTTCCAGGAATGGCTTCGCTTGGTTTGGAGACTGTTCCTGATGTGCCAGACTGTAAATGTCAGGCTTGGGCAGGGTGGTGATTGCTCTGCTGTGTCCTCCTGAACTCTCATCAGTGTGAAATGAATAAGGATGTTTTGGCTCTTGCTGTAGCTCTGATTAGATGAGCAGTTTTATGGGTTTATTTTGCCTTTTTAAGCCATTTCCATCCAGTATAACACAGACAGGTTCAGTTTTCCTGCTGAAATCTCCTCCAGCATTTTATTCCCTGAATGTGCCTCTTTTTTCCCCTGTGCTCCACGGTCAACCGTCTTGATTTGGGACTAGTGCCCCTCAATTCAGTGCCACAGAGGTACTCCAAACCCTAATGACTTCTCTGGTTGATATCTGAAAATCTGGCTTGTCTCACAGTCTGGTACCTTGTGAATTGTTTTCCCTCTATTAAGATGGAGAAAAAAACCCCCACCTTACAGCCTATCCACAAATCAAAGAGATTGGGATTTCTACATCAATAATAGATATTAAATATCAAAGAGCTTGCTTTCCTGAATGTTTCCAGAATGGCTAACCTAACACTACCAGATATCCTGTGTTCTCCTTCTCTTGGAAATAGGACAACTAAAATACAAAGTCGAGTTTATTTGCACAGAGAAACCTGTTAATGACCGTCACCATTAATCACCACTTGATGTAGAGAGAGCTGGTGTGGAAAGAGAAAGCAAATATAATGGGGAATGAGATATTTCCAGTCATTTACACAGGTGGCCTAAGCCTTGAGTACTTCTAAGTGACTGTTTCATTGCACTTTGCTTGAACTTAGGTTCAAATTTTACTTTTTGTTTCCCACACATTATTACAACATTGCCAAGGAAATGTTTGCTTTAATGCACTTCTGTTTAATTATCTACATTCTGACTAGAGGAAATTATGGAATCCTATTTTATATCCAGCTCTAGTGATGGGTGCCATGTTTGGCCTTGTATACCTGATTTCTAGTCAGGTTCTCGAATATCTTCTCCTCATCTCCCCCCAAATAAACAGTAAATCAGAGCAGCAATCATTTGCAGTTGCACTCTCAGGAAAAAAATGAAAACAATTTTGTTAACCAGCTTCTCAACAAATGCTTGGGAACTGTTGGGAAGCATCACTTCATTTTCCAAAGTGTAAATTTGTTTTCCGGCAGTGTTCTGTCAGTTTACTGGCAAAGGCCTCATCCATCAAATATCCTCAGTGACCAGCTGGAATTTTCTGAAAAATAAACATTTTGACTCTTAGGCAGGAGTAAAGACTTGTCCATTGGTCCAACATGTGATTAGGGTTATAACCAAGCCCATGCTCCCAGCAAAAATCCACTTTTTTTTAGGAAACACAAACCAATGTTTGCTTGAGTAGGAGCCTCTAATTTTTCCAGGCATCAAAACTAAAAAATAAGGGCTGTTACTTTGGACACTTTTCTTGTGTTTGCTCCAAATTTTCAAGAGGAATTCACTGAGCTCCAAAGACCCGTGGTAGACATCCAGTCTGTTACCAGTGCTGATATCCAATGGAGGAATTGAGCCAAAATGGCTTGCCATAAAATAATTTCTGTAAATTACTTTAGGGTGAAGGAAATTTCTCCCTCTCCCCTTCATGAAATATCAGTTTTTACCTAATAATTTTCCATTTCTTTCAATTTCTCCTGATGTCTTTGATTTACCACAAAACATAGCAAAACATGGTCCTGAAACAAATGAATATTCCCAGTGAGAAAAAATAAGGTAGAAAAAGGATTGAACATGAAAATTATATTTTCTAATTTTATAATAATAATGGCAGCTGTTTAAAACTATTTTACAATTGGTGTGCATTTATGAAAGAGATTATTTTTGGCAATGTGAGACACAAGAGGTGTTTATATAGCTTTCTCTCCAAATTTGAATTGGATGTTCTTGCATCAAGTGTACATATCGCCTTCACCAGATGCATGCTGCCTAACATTTAGAGGTAGAGAGGCCGCTGAAAATCAGGTGTTTTGACTCCATGAGGGTATCCAAAACCACCCTCTGAAGGTGGCCAAGGTCAGTGGGTTTAGACCAACATTTTTTAAAACACAAAAAATTTCAAAACCTTAAAGTGGCAAGTGGCAGCCTTTTTTGTGGCTTTGTCAAATCCAGCACAGGCTTTGAGAGTTGTGCTGGCTGGACACATCTCCAGAATCTCTGGCAAGCTCCTGGGCTTGGCTTGGTGTCTGTGGAGCCTTTTTTGTTCCTCGCTCTGCTTCCAGGATACACACAGGAGTTCATGCACTCTCTGCCTGACTGTGAATCGAAGGGTTAAAAGAATTTAAGGTTTAAGAAAATAGTTAAAAGGTAGAAGCAATATATATTGATTAAAACTTAGTTGAAAAATAAAAGAAAGGCAGAATGATTGCTAGCAGATGGAGTTAGCTAAGTTAAGCATTGTTATTAATTTGATTCAGTTCGTTTATAGAAACTAAAAAGAGGCCAGGCCATTGTGAAGATGGAGGAACTGTAATGGCAGCTGTACCCCAAAACCAGGCAGAACCAGGCCCAGGTGACCACAGAACTCGGACTGGGACTGAGTGACCAGAGAGCTCAGACAGGACCTGTTGTCTGTGTTGCTTTCTTTGAATATGGTCATGAAATGAAATGATAAATATTCATTTTTCCAGGGTGTTAGAGGAAAGCAGGTGGGACCTGATTTTTTGTTCTATGAAAAGCTGACGTATCCCACATTTAAAGTCTCCAATGGTCTGACTGGGAGTGTAGGTGGGTAAAAAAATAGGACAGTGTAAAGGAATCTAGTTTTTCCTTTCTCCGGCCAATATTCCTGCAGCAGTTCTCATTTCAGAGATGCAATCTCACATGTAAAACTTTCACTTTAGAGGTGCATTATTTGATGGTCTAGACAGACTATATCCTGTGTCTGTAACTAGAATCAAAGCCATATTTTTTGCTGTTGTATGTTTGGCCACCACAGAACTGCAAGTTAATTACACTGAGTGCACCATTTATTTTAAAATATTGAATTAATCTCTTATGTGAATTGCATTGGCTTATCTACGACCATGGAAACTAAGGGGAAAAAACTTTAGGAACATTACCTTTTGTGTGGTAACAGAAACATAACTCTGATTTGGTGAACCTTTACATTATTGCCAGTTTCTCAATTCCTTCTCAGTGGAAATATTGGTTCTGACATTGGCGACATTTATATTTGCATTATTCCTTGTCCTCTTTTTCTGTGAAGGCAAGCTGAGAGAAATCTTTATCTCTGTCAGATTAAACCAGACAAAACCACCCTCAAATGATTAAGATCATGAGGACTACTTGTACCAACCAACATGTGCTTGCTTGGGATTTTAAAAATCTTCCTGGAGAAGAAATTGTCCAGTCTGCACAATTTTATGTGAAAAGAAATACCAGAAAAATTTGGAAGTGATGGCAACAAAGTGTCACTCTTTGGGTGAGCAATGGGGGAAAACTGTAGCAGTTCTGAACTGAAGTATTTTCATCTCAATCAAAAATATGCCCAGTTTTGATTCTGCAGGCTTCTTTTTTCAAGTGGTATATAACCAATTATTCCTCAGAAAATCACTTCCCAGTTATTTAATGCTTATATCTGGAAAAACACAATTGGTTTGTTTGGGGATCTGCGCAGAGGCAACCAACCTGCGCAACCACTGAAATCGCCTCTCTATTTCCATGGCTGAGGTTTAAAGAGCAGCTCTGAGCCTCCATGTGTGCTAAAAGCCCTTTCCACCTTGTTCTGGATAAAGCTATCGTGCCTTTCTCACTGTAAGCATTCATAATTCCTTGAGAAATAGTGATCTTTGTCTTAATGAAACAATGAGCAGGTTAATGATCAAGGAGCCGAAACTGTGGTGTTTTGCCTCTTTGAAATACTGGACAGTTATCTTAACTCAGAATTAATTTTGTGATGTGCTCTTTTTTGCTTCTTTACATTATTTATTTGCAAAAACAGTCCCTTTTTTTCCTTTTTATTCACTTATTTTTGCTAAAGATTTTCCCTGACTGCCACCACAAGTCAGAACTTTGAAAAAGAAACCTATACATGGCTCTCCTTCTGGCTGGAATTTTAGGAAATTCCAGAAAGATGCCTGGTAACTGGGAGATGACACTTTTTTCCAGTTACATAAGGTACCTAAGAGCTATAAGTAACTAGAGCAAGAGGTGAATAGAACAATAAGGTTCTTGCCTTAGAACTGACATTCTGCAACACTGAAGTTTCTTTTCTTATCTAAGGAGAGCATTTACAGTTTTTACGCACTTCCAGGAAGAAATAAATATTATCACTGAATTCTGGAGAGCCACTAGAAGTACACTCCTGGCTCCCCACAGAAAGAGGAGGGAAGGAAGGAGAATAAGGCAGCAACAGGAACAAGACAAAGCTTTAGTGGCTTGTTTTCCAGCTGCAACATCGAACAGGGCACCAGTATGAACCAGTTCTGTTTTGAGACTGCTTTAATTTGTGCTTGCTAGAAGGGCGGCTTCATCCCACCAGCCCAGCAGAGCTGGGGCGCGGATGTTCTCTCTCCTTCCCACGGGGTTTCAGAGCAGCAGCTTGGGCTGAGCGCTCATTTCCCTTGGAAGGGGTCAGTCCAAAGACACAGGCCAGGCAGGGAGGAGTTCCCCTGGCTCTGGAAAAGGACTTTGACAGGGAGAGCCAGGCCAAGGCAGACCAAAATGCTTCCAGAGAGTCGTAACCTCGCTGTGTCTTGACCACTTCCACATTTTCACTTTCCTCCAAGATAACGCTGACAGAATTCCCAGTGCTCTCCTTTATTTTTCTTTTTTTCCCCTCTTTTTTCTGACGCTTGTGTTCCTTAGCCTTTCCCAGAATACAGCTGCTGATTTCTCTTTTACCACAGTATTTTCTATTATCTTCTGATCCGGTCCAAGGCTGACTACTGACAGTATGAATAACCTTTTCCCTTAACTCTTTTCAATTATACTCTGTCCACACCACACACACAGTACTTAATGATCAGTTCTGGGCCCTGCAGGTGTGTTTTTGTGTCCCAAAGCATGAGTGAAATTCCATTAAAATTGTCTTAACCAAAAATTTTTCATCACAAATATTTTAAGTCTTTTGTTTCTTTTGATTTAGTTGATTGTTGGGGTTTTTTTTCCCTGTTTAGTTTATTTTGGTTTTGATGCATTAAAAACTCTGTTGCTAACAGAAATAGCTATTTTCATGAACGGTTCTTTAAAAAGAGAGAGGGGCTAGGCAGTTTTCTTACTCTGAAAGAGGGAGCTCCCACAGCTTTTTTGAAGTTCAATCAATGATCATCCTTCTTCAGAACTTGCCACCCCTTCTTCTCTCAGGCCCTTTTGGTCTTCTTGCGGATGGTAGTCCAAGAAAAGCATCAACATTGCTGTTACCTGGCCCTTACCCAAGCCCTAAAATGAAATAAATTTGAATTAGAAATGCTGGTACATCTTTCCTTTTTACAAATAACTTTGAAATGCAGCAGAACTTGCAATCAAATGTAGACTATTAAACCACTTAGGGAAGCAGAATTAACATATCCTTCCAGTTTCTATAAATTTGGACAGAATTTAGCTGATTCTAGAATTCAGCAGCTTTCAGTTAAACAGAATTTAGGGAGTTTTTAGACTTCTTGTTCTGAATATCACTTTTTTTTAAAAGCGAACTGTAATTTTAATCATGTTTCCAAATGCTTACAGTGCTTTATATGTATATATTATTTTAGATTTAATTGTACCTTGATGAGAAGAACTAGCTAGTGTGCAATTTAGTGCAATTTTTGCCCGCCACTTCTTCACCTTTTGCACTCAGCCACTAGAATCTATACAATGAAGGGAAGAGCTTAAAGCCATCCATGAGTTTTGAAATTAACCGGAAAAAATAAAACTGATCTCAAAAAAATTAAAAATCAGGGCAGTTTGTTGTGGGTATTTGCATATGACTGCCTGGCTATCTCTGAACTGTTCAAGCTTGGATGGAACCACTGTAGAGGCAAATTTAATTTCTTTCCAGGATAAAAGTATACAACACTTTTTTTTTTTTTTCCTTTTATAATTTTTTTTCTGTTAAAAAGATTCTAAACCAAGGTTGTGGCTGGATCATGGGAGAATCCAAATAATGAAGACATGTACTTTCCATGTAGACATTTTGTGTGCAGAGCAGCCACAGGTCTTTATTGAAGCAGGACAGAATTTGGAGTGTTTATCAACTGTAATGGCCTTGTGAGAGAATTTAAACGTATTTTTTAAATGATGAATGCAGTTCCCTTCTCTTTATGTCCAACAAATAAAGCTATTTGGACAGCATCTGCTTTTTTTTACAGCCTTGAATCAAGTCAATCAAGTCTTCTTTGCAATATCCAGTGAATGTAAAATCATGCCAAGAATGTGGCTTAGCTCAGTAGAAGGTGACTGAGAAAGAAGATGGAAAACTTAAGCAAAATCTCATTTTAGCTGGGATTACTTTTTTTCTCAGCTGTTGAAATTGTGGTCTAAAAAATACTTTGAAAGAAGATCTTACAAATAATCTTTGGGGGTTTTATAAGCTTTTATGTATTAGTAGCAATTAAGGAACACCATGAACTACATCTTCCTAAAAACAATTATTTGTATTTTTTAAAACATATTAAAATATTAGTAAAATAAATTACTTATATTTGGAATTAAGAAAGTCTGAAAGAAATCACAGAGTTAATATTCATGAAAGAATTAGTGAGGAATTATGGCTTCATTTCATTGGTACAATTTTTTTTCCCTTTTTTTATTTTTACATTTTGTTTCAAATTTTATTTCTTTTAAGGTTAGTGTGTTTTATAGATACTAAGATATTTCTGGGCTACAATAAGTCAAGACTAGGAAAAGTATGATTTATAGTTTTTAAAAAATCCCAAATGAAATGATGTCTTCACAGCAGCCACTAGAACTGAAATTTCCACAACTGCAAAGAAAGAGGTAAGAAATAAATGGAGATTGAAACCTTCCATTCCTGCTCTGAAATCTTTGAGGAGCTTTAAATTGCAAGAAGTGTAGGTAGCAAGGAGTTGCAGAGATCTCCAGTGTCAGCCTAATAGGATCTGATCAGCCCTGGCAGGCATTCCATGCTCCCTGGTGGAATCTGGAAAAACCAGCCCTGGAAGGCTGAAAATAACAATCATCATTCCCTTTTATCAAAAGGTGGCTCTTTCATCATCCTCTCCTCACTTCAAACCCACAGTTTTGGGTTTGCAGCTAAAGCCAGGCCTAACAAGGTCTTTCATCCACAGCAGAAGATAAAAATTCCATGTTTGGGGTTAAGGAGTCCATCTCTCCATAGGAAGTTTTGGCTGTAGCTGTGCTGGGGTAACAAAGTAGGAGATGAGGAGTGTCCAGAAAAATCCTTTGGGAACACCAATGGGAAAGGTAAAGCAGCTCCATCCTCAGGTGCTGGGCAGTGGAACTTGAATGGAGCCAAAAAAGGAGAAGCGTTCTCTTCATTCCGTGCACTCCGCCAAAAAGCTAAACCAAATACATGATTCCAGCTTACAAATTTCTGTGTTTATTTTGGCATGTGTTTCATCATTTAGGAGCTGGTCTTATTTGAGAAGGCCTCTAAATACCCACCTAAAACAAAGCAGTATTTAAGCGCCTCATTGAATAAGTGTTTAAAATTAGTAGGTGCACATTTCCTTAATGTAAAAAAAAAAAAAAAAAACAAGGAAAACAAAACCAAAAAAATACCTAAATCAAACCCTAATTAAAATTGAAACAAGCCTTCCTTCATTCGTTCTAAGTGGTAATAAGCTCCCCAGCCAAAGTGCTGTTTTGAACTTTCTAAATATTTAATTAAATGAAAGATATCGAACTGGTATCTGTGTAATCATGTTTACAGTAGGTATGAGAGCATGCAAGACCTACCTGAATGCTACTGTTGCTCTGACTCTTTTTTTCTTGGAAACCTTTCAAAAAGTTTCCAGAGTTTTTGACTCACCTTGAAGAGTTCTCCTTCTGGAGAGGCTAAGGTATTGAAACACACCCTCACATATGTCCTTTATTTGGCAGAAAATAAAAGAAAAAAAAAAAAAGTGGAGATATTTGATGGGCAGAGATTTTTTTTTTTCTTGTTTTGCTCCTGCATTAATATTTTTGAGAGATAAATATCTCTCCTGAACTTTTTACTGAGCGGGTAAAGAAACTGAGATATCAGGTGAGATAGGAAACAGCAGTTTTGTTCCTGCTTTTAGAATACAGGTTCTGTGAGGGAACTGTATCTAGGTAAGTATTTTAAAAGGGCACAGGACTGTGCCAAAACCAGCTAAGTTCATAGACAGATCCTTAGTGGAAAACTCCCAAATACCTAAACATGATGGAAATACAGAATGGTTTTATCTCTGTGAAAAACAAGTGAATTTAACAAGTGAATTTAACAACTATATATTAAAAAACAAAAGCATCTAAGTGCAACAGTGAATTCTGGAAAGGCAGGACTTAAACTTCAAAATTAAAATGTTTTCTATGTAGACCAAGTATATCAAAAGCTGTGAAGACTGAGGAGAAGAGCTCTGATTCACCAGTGTTTTATTTTAGTCTTGTGAAAACTCCCACTGAGAAAAGGGGAATTTTTTGGAGGTGTATGAGCAGGGTGTCCATAATCTCAGAACTGAGAAAAGCAATTGAATAATTTTTGAAACAACTGTTGTCCATCATTAGTAAGTAAAGTGAAAGCAGTTGAGCTCTTTTTAGATCTAAATCATCAAAAGCAAGAAGGGGATTATTTAATAACAGTATTAAGGGGAAATGATAAATATTCATGACTGTAGCCAAGACTGATCATCAGTGAATTACTCAACTTCTCCAGACCACACCCTATTTTTCTATAGATAAAAGCATATTTTGCCTACACTTGCAAGTTGGGAATTGAACATTGGGATCTTGATGTAAAGAGAAATAAGAATGTCTAGCTACTAAATTAAGATTATTTGCGTGTTTCTTCCTTTGAGCAGCAGTGATGCAGTCAGGACCGTTGGTTCCACGGGGATACAAAGAATTAAAATAACCATATCAGGAGCAGAACTGCTGCCAGGAGAATCATTGCCATGGTGAAAAGAGTTACTTGGATTGAGTGTTCAGTTCTGGTCCTCCCAGTACAGTGGGCTTAGAGGAGGGAGCCTAGAAAAGAGCTAGACAGAAATTCTATTGTGCATGAGGATAAACACAGGGATGAACATGAGGGGGTGAGACCTCGGCCCTGCCAGAGATAGGGATAAATGAGGCAGTGGATGGAAATTAAAGCACAGAAATTCCCTCTGAACACAGCCAAGCACCATTTTACTGCAAGAGAGGACAAATGCTCCAACAGATTCCCCAGAGAGCTACAGGAATTTGCTTTTGGAGGGGTATTAAAAGGCAAAAGGGAAACAGGTCTGGAGAATCTTTTCTGGTGGGAGATCTCCAGAGGTGCCCTTCAACCTCCTCCAGACTGAGATGCTGTGAAGGAAAGGAAGAAAAACTGAAAAGCCTTCAAAATAGTTCAATATGCTTACTAATGCCAGTTCAAAAGGAAAAGAATCAGAGGCATAAACCAAACCTGGGGTCTCCGAGGGAAAACCAGGTCAGGGGTTCTTATAGCAGGTTCCCGGATTAATACTTGGAGGTTTCAGAAAGGCTTTGCCATTTGGACTCCAGTCAGAGTTATGTCCATAACATGTGAACATCTATTAACATGAATACCTCTTAATATAAATCCAATGCTTTGAGTGAAACCATAAGGTCCATTTTATGATCTGCCAATTTGAAGACACCATGAATCACTTCATAAATTCTGTCCATGTCCAAATGCCCAATTCAACTGCTGTTCAACCTTCAAATTCAATCTTTTGGGGTTTATGGTTACTGGTTTGTCCACTGAGGGGGATCAGCTTATCCATCAGAATAACAGACTGGAAATAATAAGTATCTACAGGGGAAGTTGTAAAGAATAGGGAATAATATCGAGTTAGTATTTAGTAGAATTTCTGTATATTAAAGGTACAAAGAGACCAATGTCTTGTATCCATATAGGTATTAAAAAGTCAAAAATTGTGTGGATGACAAGAGAGAGAATCTTTAAGATAACTATACTATCACAGCATTTACTTTAAAACCCAATCAGCTCATAGGTCTGTGCCCAGCCCTCAGGAAGTCTGTTCAACCCTACCAACAATATCAAAAATTTGCCAACTCATCAAATGCCAGCAATATCAAAAAGTGTCAGCTCTGCATTTTCCATCCCCTCATGGCTTGCAGCCAGGAGTAACAAGTGACAGCTACAGCAAAAAACCAACATAATACTCCAAAAAAGTTGAATATAGCAGCAGTGATGGGAGCATGAGGGCATCTAAAATCAAAAATAAGTGGGAGAAGACCAAAAGAGAGCACTGCCACTCTGGAGCTCTCGACTGCAAACTGAGGAGACACAAGTCTTAAGTCTGGAGATAAAAAGATTATTGGCGTATGAATGAGGATCCTGCATCCATTTGATCTGAGACAGATTTTTTGGCTGTAAGAGCTGCATTGTGCTCTCCAGCTTTCACCTTATAAATCTGTTTGTCCATAGAGTTCTTGGAAGATGTTCCTGGATCCATCTAATATTATTTAAATGGCCGTTTTATATAAATCCTAATTTTCATATTAATGTGAGATGAATAACAAATGTTCTGTCCATGTTTACAGGATGTCTAATGGCAGGAGTTTAAGTAAATATTGTTTAGCATAAATAATATTACATGAGGAAGACAGCAGTAGTAATGAAAAATGCAATTAAGAAAGAGCTATTAAAATTAACTAGTTTAATGCTCCAGAATTGATTGAAGGATCATAAAAATAGCCAATGTTATTTTAAATATTAAGTTAGAGGAATCTCTCTTCCCAGCAGAACTCTCCCCAGAAACAGCAAAATCAGTAATCCACCAGGAGACACACAGGCTGTTAAAAATCATGAAATGAGGCAGCAGAGCACCAGAAGTGTAAGGGGAATTCAGCTTTGAGTGAGTAAAATTCCATAAATGTAGTGATATGACTTAACTTTGAGCAGTGCAGAAACTTGGATGAGAAAGGCCTGGATGCTGGAATTCAATGTACTCTGATAGAAAATAAGATAAATTGTGAGAATGTTAGGTGATCAATCAAGTAAGAAACCATAAAGTTTAACTGTATTTTTGAGACTCATGTAGTAAAAAATAAGTTACCATGATCAAGATGTGATAGCTGCACTGCTACACACCAGCTATTAACTTAAATAGAGGCAACCCTCTGGATTTCAGAGGGATTTCATTCTCAGTTTAAAACCACCTTTTATTTTTGCCTTGAGGAGAGGGGACAGAGGGACTCTCAGAGCACAAAACTCCAAGATTGGAAAGGATGGTACTGCTAAAATCAGGGTGCAGAAAGCAAGATAGGAAATGTAGGAAATATTTTCCAGCCTCCCTCCTTCAAGAATCCACTTTGTCCTGTTATGAAGGAAGAGATTTGCATGTTTTCTGTGACTGTTGAACTTTCTGGCAAAAATCCCTTTTGATCAAACAAAGTTTCATGTGGCCTTGTTAGTTGTTTGCTATTAATTTGCATTTTTCAGCTGTTTGGAAAGGCTTCAGAATTCTTTGAGTTGTATTTGCTGTTTAGAAATATACCCTATGTGCCTGGTAAATTTGGCAAGTTTCTCTATTAGTTTATGAATCCCCAAATGCCCACTCTGTGTCTGTTCTTATCCACAATGTTCAATAAACGTACTCTGTTGCCTCTGCTGTACTGAATTATAATTTGAAATTATGAAAATTCAAAAGTGATGGTATAGGAAATGCAGATTAAATACAGGATTAAAACATTTCATTGGGATGGTCCTATCATTGCTCCTCAGTACATTCCATAGAAATTTGCCAAGAAATTTTTGTATATACTGGAAATTTTCTAGGCATTTTTTCCTGATATATGTGAAATTAGGATTGCAAACTCTGGACCCTGATGTGTACGTGTTCTATACACCCTTAATCAAAGGATATCTTTACCTAATATTCCTAAATTGCCAAAGAAAGTGCCAATCCTAAAATCTTGTGTGTTTCCAAAGCTGAGTGAGGCTCAGTTTGCTGTCCAGCAAGTCCATTCCTCATAGCTGCTGCATGGGAATTTGTGCAGTTCCCTAGATAACTGCACTTGATAACAAATTCAACAAATTCATATTTTCCCTATTGTTCCTCCTCATATTCCCTGTGGAGAGATACCCA
This sequence comes from Regulus satrapa, assembly GCA_013396955.1. Taxonomy (NCBI): domain Eukaryota; kingdom Metazoa; phylum Chordata; class Aves; order Passeriformes; family Regulidae; genus Regulus; species Regulus satrapa. The sequence continues at coordinate 379,020 of VWZN01019079.1, forward strand.
GATGCTCCAAGGTAGTAGTTAAGGAAAAAAATCCTCGTGCTCTCTAGTTCTTTCTAACTCACTATAAATTGTCACTGTCTGAAATTTTGGGAATGCAGAATGGTCTCATGCAGGTTTTTACTCATCACTAACCTTTGTTTTTTGTAGACTCTGAGAAATATTACACTGCATTAAACCTGCATTTTTGTTTTCTATTATATGAAAGGACATCTGGTATGTGAGATCAGCAGGTGCACAAAGTATTTCTTCAATTATTATTGTTATTTGCCTTAGCTGCACTAAAACAAATATTTTTGCTATCACTCCTGTGAAGGGTTTAAATAACCTACATTCCAATTCCCATTTTAATTGGCATAATCAAAGAGAAAAACAACTTATTTTTCAGAAGCACACCTCCTGACTTTCAATTCTTACTCGATTTGTCTCTTTTCATTTGTTTGCAGAGTCTGTGCACAATTTAAGCTTTTTGCACATCATAAAGGCAGTGGCACTGAAGGGAAGGGAAGACAATCCATTGATCATAGTGACAATAAAGCACTCAGGACATCCTTGTCCAATAATCTGCTTCATCACTTCCCTTCCTGTCCAGCCTTGGCCAGCCTGTTAGATTTACAAGGCTATTTCAGGGTGAAATGTTCCCTGATAATCTATCTTTCAGATTATCAATTTCCCACCTGTCATGCAAAGGTAATAACACAGGATTTACAGCAGTGGGGATATTTGCCCTACACATGAAATTGCACAGGGCAATAAAGTTCTAGGGTGGATGTTCAGACCTCAGCTTCACACAGTTTATTCCACCATGTCTTTTCTGAAGTGGAAAAGGCTGATTTCTTCCAGATTTTCAATGTCTAAAGCAGGAGTCATCTGGGAGAGGGAAGGCCAAAATGTCACTGACTGGTTCTGCAGTGTAATTCCATGAAGACATATCAACAGTGCCCAGGAATATGCCTGGGCATGATTAAATTTCCTACTCTAGGTGTAGTCTTTCCCCACTCTGGGATTTTTTATGAGGAGAGGATGTCGGATGTAGGTACAGCACATTGAGTGTGAAAAGGAAGTCCCTTTTCCTGAGACAGAACAAAAGATCCCTGGGAAAATGACCGTCACCAGTTTTTAGAAGCTCAGATTTTGTAAGGATGCATTGTGAATTTCAGCATATTCCAATGAGCTGTATTTGAGTACATCCCAAATGCAAATCCACACTTCAAAGGCTGCTCAACCATTTTATGAGGAGCTTTGGTGTTTTCCCCAATTTTCCCTTTCCCAGTTAGTTTGAACACCCCCCCCCCCCCCCCCCCCTCCCCCTTCCCCG
>VWZN01019079.1:406307-458322 GCA_013396955.1 Regulus satrapa
AAGAAAGAAAGAAAGAAAGAAAGAAAGAAAGAAAGAAAGAAAGGAAGGAAGAAAGAAAGAAAGAAAGAAAGAAAGAAAGAAAGAAAGAAAGAAAAAGAAAGATAACCCACAGCTTCACAAATGACTCACAGCTGGCGTTTCATTTGTTAATAATTTGCTGATGGGCCTGTGTGATTGATAGGAGAGGTAAAGGTATCCAGAATATCAATGATAGTTGATATCTTGCAGGGTTTTCAAAGCAATCTTCACTGGTTTATTCTGAGAAATGGGCCAAGCTTTATTTCATTCTCTCAGATTCCTCTGCAATACGACTGCCCACTGCTCTGAATTGTTTTACAAGATGTGGACACAGAAATTATGGCAGCAATGAAAAATCTGAAATACCTTTTGAGCCAATTAAGAAATACGCAGCTGAGATGAGCATATCCCAAATTTTCTTAGTGTAAGAGTGTAATTTATATCCCCCCAAAAGGGATGTAGTCCTAGGAATTTTTCAGCCACAGGATGTCTGAAGAAAATTGTGGCATCCAGAATGAGAGAGTTACCTGGACCAAACTTGTCTTCTAGCAATTGAACCGCATTAATGAGAAGGGACAGTTTCATGGCACCCTCTGGTTTATCAGCGCAACTGAAAAATCAAGTATTTTGTCAAACATTTAAACTTAAATTTAAAAAGAAACAGAAAGCATTTTCTTCCAAGTATCAAGGCTGTGTATATTATCACAGGTTCCATTATCAAATAAATATAGGTATTAAAAACATAGGAGTTGGGATGTCTGAATCACATTTTCAAATTTGATTAGCATGAAAAATGGAAAAGAATGTTGGTTGGTGTGAAGTACACACCATCATGTAGAAAGAAAATGTTTTGGTTTTTTCAGGAAATGCATTCCTGAAAAAACGCATTCCTGAAAAAAACCACATTCCTGAAAAAACATGTTTCTCCCAGTTTTCAGAGGAAGAGTTTTATAGGCTATTTTTAATTTGTAAAATTTCTCTAAAGATGGCTGTATTTTCTCTACAACCTGTTCCTAAGGCTTGGCAGGGATTTTGTGGCTTCTGCTGTTTGGAAATTTCTTTGGAATGTATAGATACTCCTAGAAGTCAGGAGACATATCCTGAATTACTGACTTTGTTCTGGGTGTTGTTTGGGCAATCATCTAGAATTTTGCCTGGTGCCCTCTGAAATCAATTCACAAACAAAATAAGGGTGAAGTTGAGCACCTTTTCCTCACTGTGTGTGCAGCCTGAGGCCATAATTCCCATTTATGTTCTCAATACACAAAATGTGTTGTGGTGGGACACTGGCTGTGGCTGCAGATGGGAGGAGATGCATTGAAATGGAATATTTTATCTCAATAAAATCAGATGCTTTTAGGATCCTGCTGCATCTATGAGAGTTATGACATGAAATCTGCAAAACCTAACAGTTTTCATGGGATATGGACGCAGAAATAATTCCATCTTCTTAAAAGGCAACTCCATTGAAGCATTTAAGATGTGCACCTCTCTGCTAAGTAGATTTTTGTTTTACATTTTCCAGGCCTGGCTGTATCCCAGTTCATTTATTTCCAACTGGGTTCAATTTCCAGGGGGAGGCCACTTCCTATGATACTTTTTGTCCAATAAAGGTGAAAATAATGTTCTCCAACCAGCACTATTTAAACTGGCATGCACATGTGGCTAAACAGTTTATTTCAAGCAAAAATGCATACTGGTTGGAAATAGTATGAAAACTGATATTCCAAATGGGGGGAAATGCAAAGTGTTCAGTGAAATGTAGGTTTTACATTGTCTTTATTATCAAGAATCTTTTCCAGCTCAGATTTTTTGCCTCAGGGGGCAAATCTTCAAGCATGAATTAAGGGCAGGAATATGAATTCTGAAAGAAGTGAAGGAGAATTAAATCCATGCTCAAGGAATTAAGCAAGCTCCCTCCTCAGAGCAGGCCTTCACTTGAAATTAAAAACTCAATCTTCCTATCATCATGAGCCGAATAAAGCTTTTTTTTTTTTAATTGGAGAACAAATCATATGCACCAGAACTGAGGTTCTCATTATTCTTCCTCTTGTCCTGATTTAAATAATTTAATTCTAGTACTCTGGCAGTTTACTTTTCTTACATAGTGGTAGGTAAGAGAAAGAAAAAAAAAAAAAGGAATGGTAGCTTAAACATGAAATAATTTTCAAGTTTTCCTTTTTTCTAGGGACACTGATGGCTGTTTGGCACAGCCGCAAGGAGATGAGGCACACCTGTGGCAAATCACTGCAAATTGGTTTTGCCATGGAGTCTTTAAAAAGCACCTGAAGCCTCTCTGGGGAGTTACAGAATGTTTTGAGTTGGGTCTTCCAGAGGATTCTTTCAGGTATGTGAATGTCTTTTAACAGACACAAAATTATTTACAGTATTGTATTATCCTTCTTTTCTGTGTTAATGGTGGTTCTGGGTTGCCTGAACACTGAATAACTGAGTGGAATTTGGGTGGTTTTGGGGTTACAGGGTCTGAGGTCAAGCACCCCTCAATATCCAGGGGCTGAGGCTTCAGATCCTGCAGCTTCTCTGGCCCAGTGGATCACTGTGGCTTTTTATCACTCTTTTCTGAATGGTGAAAGGACAAGGAATGCTTTTTCCACTTAATGTTTTTAAAGGAACACTTTGATGAAAAATAATGCTTAAGCCTTGAAATTTCTCCTGTGTGGTCGCAAATTTGTGTATTGTTTTCAAACAGAGGGAGCACTTTAAAACAGGGACAAGTCTGAAGATGTTCATATTCCTCATTTTTCCTCTCTGTCTTTTGATTAGTCCTCTGACACAGTGCACGATTACTAGATTTCAGCAATAGCATTAAGAGACAGCAATGTAAAGGTTGCAAAAAATAAAAGAAAATCTGGTTTAATTATAGTGGGCTCTTGACCAGCTCTTTCCTTGTGCTTGCAATCAGTTAACATTGCGGAGTCTGCAAGACACTGATCCTTTTGACCTTTCCCCTTCTGAAGCAGAAAATATTTAGATCTTCCTTGCATTTCCTGTTCACATAATAACTGTTTCATTTAATTGTATTATTTTGTTAGATTACACTACTCTGCATGTTTGTATATTTAGTGTGGCGTCCCTGAATCATTCATGACCAAGAAGTGTGAGGTCAGTTGTAAAAATATTTGGCTTGAACTGGGCTGGCAGCCACAGGAACCTTTGCCTGTGTTTTATTTACTCTTAAAGTAGTTTCTGTTTATTTCCTGTGGTAAATGGATACTGTACTTGACCTCCTTTTGTTAACAACGAGCAACAGCCCTCTTTGCGGTGAGATCATTTTCATTCAACCACAGGTTGAAATGGCTTTTTCTTTTTAAACAAACCTGGTATTCTTAAGGTCAGGTTGTACTGAGATGTTCACAATTCTGCTCTAAAGGCTCCCTCTGTGTAGGTGAGAAGCTATAGTGAAGTGTAGAGCATCCCCCACTCCATATATGCTCATATTTTCTGACTGAGGGTGTTGTACACCCAGAATACTCCAAGAATCTTTTCCTGTAAAGGCAAAAATTGGCACTATTTAAGAGGAAAATAAGAGCAGCATTATGCAGGTGATTTTGGGGGGGTGTTTTCATTAGTTTTGATATAAGAACTAATGCAGCATATAGAAGTGGTAAGATGTATTTGTTAAAATTTTTAGCAAACTCCAGTATAGGGTGAGTTTGCCTAGCTATTAAATTGAGTCTGCCCAGCTTTCACTGGTATAGCCATTTTTCACCAGGACAGATAAAACACTGTAGTTCAAGCTTTAGGTGTTTTCAAACACGTTCAGAGAGCTTGGGGTAGAAATAAGTTCATATTTCACAGAAAAGGCTAAGATTAGTAGTAGGAAAATCAATGAAAAAAAGCCCTCTAAGCTTCTCTGGAGATGACATTTCAAACTAAGAATCTCTCTACAGCCACTTGTCCTTCCAGTTATTGATTGCATTTAGAGTTCTTATCACTTCCATTTGCAGAAATAACTCCCTGAATCAATCCAGTTCCAAAAAATTAATTTATTAATTCTTGCATGATGTGGTTACTGTGATTAATTCTTGCACATGCTGCAGGTTGAAAAGCAGCACTGTAGAAATTACAGTTCCACTAAGCACTATCAGCCTAGAAATAGCAGAAAATGCCCCCTGTAGGAGTTGTGGAGTTTTGGCAGGGCATGCTGCCAGCCTGTGGGTACAGTTCTTAAGAACTGCACAGAAATTGATATTTTTTGCTGTAGGCTTAGGAATGGGATGTGGTATGAGAAATACAAGACAGAATGAGAAACTTCAACTCACATGTGCAACTGCATCTCCCACCCATTTTTAAATGAGCATCCTGTTGGTGTGGAATGTTCTAACACAGCATAAGGAGCTGTCATTAGAGCATATTTTCACACTTTGATGTGCTGAAACCCCTTCAGCAGAGAATGAGAGCCTTTCAAACTGTTATCTCAAACAAAATCGGATCAAGGACAGATTTAGCAATCATATGAAGAAACATTGGAGGCTTGTCTCTCACCCAGCCCTTGGCAGATTGTAAATTAGGATGTTATTCAAAACTGTGCAGAATGTTGTGTATAAATCTGCTGGTTGAAAACCATGCCAGCTCCTCCAAAATTAAGAATCACCGAAGAAAAATGTTCAGCATCCTTTACTGGCATGTGTCTATTTGTCTCTCATCACCTCCTCAGATATCTAAATTGTCAACAGTTCTGTTTTCCAACCCCTGTTTAGAAACCAGTTTTCTGCAACTCTGGCAGAGAATTTGGTAGCTAAACTGAGATCGCTGGCAAAGAAGAAAGGAACGAATTGTTAAAAAGCTTGGCCTCTACATTTAACTAAACACAGCCTCATAAATGTGTGGCTGGGTGTCTGTCTGGTAGGCTAGAGAGGGGCTCCTTTAATATATCTTCTGGAAAACTATTTCTATATAACTGCAGATCCTTTTCTGTGGAGGCTGTAGCATCAGTTGTTCTATCAGAAGCTTCTTGCAGCAGCTGCAACAAAATATGGAAAGTCTTGCAAGAACATCTGCTGCTTTTGTCTTTTTGGTTTTGGTTTTTGGTTTGGTGTTTTTTTTTTTTTTTTTTTGAGATGAATATGTACTTCAGCAAAATATAAGTAAAGCATGCAGGAACTGGAATGGGATCCAGGGAAATATTTAAGAGTGCTTGAATCTGGTGTTCAGTTTCAGGCTTAGCACAAATTTTCTTTTAAAATGTTTATGAGGTTGCTGTTGGTATCAGATGACCTGGTAAATATAACTCAAAGTTTTAAAATTATATTTAGGAAGGCACTGAAAGAAATAATTAAAGGAAACAGGATTGTAAATGTGTCAGCCCAAAGCTGAAAGGCTTTCAAGTGTCACCCACAACAAGATGAATTGATGCTGAATCTCAAAATGACATCGTTCTCTCTGTCATGTGGTAAAAGAGTACAGAATGTAAAACTCTCAAAGCATCCTGGAAATGTTGTGTGCTCTAAGAATTGCAATACTTGCTTAAAGACAACCAGCTGGTGGCAGATTCCTTAATTCACACTGAAGTTATTACTTTTAGAGCACATTGGCCACTTACTGGTGTTCTGCGGCAAGCAATGATTCCAGTACCTTTCTAACATTTTGAAGAGCGGGTTTCAAGAAGAGCTGGGGATCCAGAATGGTTGGAAGGTGAAGCAGAACTTGAGTGCAAGTTTTTGGGATAAAGCTAACAGGAGAACTTTAAATATGGATTTTATTGTTTTTCCTATTTATTCATTGACTAATGTGGTAAAAATGTCATTAACAAAGTGAGTGTGTAATGTTGGTACTCAGGAGCAGAATCCTGCTCCTTTCTGAGCAATTGCTGAAGGAGGAGAGATGGCACAAATGTCTAGATTTGAAACCAATTCTCCATTTTTTTCTATTTTTTTCCCAAGGAGGTGCTCCTCATCTTCAGTGCAGGAGGTGTGTAATGTGCCTGTGCACTCACCCAGACGTAGGAGTGAAGTTGTTGTAGGCTTCCTTTTCCCTAAAAAGACATGAAGGAAAGGGTAGGAAATGATAAGGGGGGACAGGGAAGTAACTATGAGCAGGATACTTGCTCCCTTAGACAGCTCTGTAGGCTCTGTTTCACCTCCAACACTTGTGATGAGCTTGTTGAGGGGTTGGAATGTCCAGTCAGATTTAGATCTGAGCCATAGCATGGCACTGTGTCGACAGACATTCTAGGACTGATGGGTAGCATAGGGATTTGTTTCCTTCCTGTTCTTCCTACTTTTATATTATAAACTGTGGGTAAAAAGAAGCTCATGTACCTTTAGGTACTCCAGGAACACTCCTGTCTCAAAGGTTACATTTTATTTATTCATTCTTCACTTAACCATCTGTGTTCAAATGGGAAGGACTCCAACATGTGCTAATATGTTAGGAGAAATTTTCTTTTATACACAAGTATTTGGAAAAGTTTTTAGGCACTCATTCTGGGACCTGTGACCTGATCCATTTGTTCACAATTTCTCTGTATTTTGCTTGGACACAGCTTGGGTGTGAAACATCCTGCAGGCTGCACACAATCCTGACATCATCTAATATTTCATTTTTTGGGTCTGATGCAGCATTGCTGTGTCCCCTCTGGGGCCAGGGAGGTTGAATGCTATTCTCTGTAGGACTGTCCATTATTTAATTCTGCAAGGCTCATCCCAGGGCAGCCCTGGTGAGGATCCGAATGTTCTGTGCCCTCCCCTGCAGGGCTCCCCTAATAGAGCAGGTGTTTTAGACATGTGTTTGAGGTATTGCTGTGGCAGTCAAACTCCATGTTGGGTGGATTTTTTTAAGAATATGAGCAAAATGTGCAATGTCCAGTAAAATTCAGACTGTGCCACAGTGTGGGGTAGTGTGGAAAGACAACCTAGAACTGTAATTTCTCTAGTAAATATTATAACTTATAAGGACTCTAATAAACACACAGAACTTTCCTGCACATGTTGTATCAGTACTTATACTCTCTTGTTGTCCTGAATGCCTTCACTGCATTCTATTGCTACTGATCTTCGGCACAGGGGCTCTGGTTTGAAAATGGGAGCACAAAATATAAACAGCTCAGAAAGAGGGTCCCTGCTGCTCTGGGTTGGCCAGTGTGCAAGTAGAAATGATGGCTTGACTTAGTTTAAATGCCTAAAGGCATAAAAATTGATGTAAACTGTAAAAATCTCTGAGAAGATGCTTCATTAGCCTATTGATATCTCAGCTGATGGAGGAAGCATGAAGAGAATGGATGTGCAGCTCTGAGAAGATAAAAAAATCAGAGTTGGTTGTGAAATATATTTCTAATTAGCCAGTTAAAACAACAATAAAGAAATTAGTTGAGCAGCTCCAATTATATTGATTAAAAAAAAAACCCAAATCCTAAAAAAGTAGGACTTAACTCTGTGTATGTATATCTGCAAGTTAGCATTCAGTGATGATTCATTTGCTGCATGGGAGGGATATTTCCTTGGAAAAATTGCATGAATATGATGGCAACGAGCTGTGAGATGGAGTAAAGTTGACTCCATCTGTATCATGACATGTTGAGGAGGGTCTCCAACACCACAGTGTTAGCATCATTCTCAGGCATTCATGAACAGCGAAACATCTGTGGCTGAGCCTGCCATCAAAGCCAAAGTAAATTAAAAATGTGTGACTCTAGATGCTGTGGTTAAGATTTTAAACCAGTTTTGCTCTAATTGTCAGTGATGAGTATCACCACTCTCTCAGTTCAATAACTGCATGTGAGCTTGTTCCTCTGCTTCCACCTTGCCTTGCATTATCCTAGCAGCAGCAGTGTGTTTTTCCAGCACTCACAAACAAAACAAAAAAAAAAAGAGTTAAAAGGATGTTCACAGCCTGTGATCTGTAGGAGAGGCTTCCTAGGATTTTAGTTGGCAGCCAGATGTGAGGGTGCAAAGAGGGCCTGGCATAAACCTTGGCTAAAGGCTTTGTACATAATGTTCTAACACAACAGCGTGTAAAAAAAAAAAAAAANAAAACAGGAAAAAAAAAAAAAAAAAAAAAAAAAAAGAGAGAGAGAAAAATAAACAAATCACTTCCTCAGTTTAGCTAAACCTGGTTTTGCTCACATTCACATCTGCATCTTATAGTTTGGATGCAGAGTGAAAGCAAAAGTGTTGAAATATAATTTGAGTGACTGTCAGTCAGGAGGAGGGTTTGTTTCCAGTACATCTAGGTCCTTGAGCCAAACCTAAAACATTCTGTTCCTGTCTGGCAGCTCTGCTGGGTCCCTGCCCCACCACAGGAGCGCTGCTCAGCAACGTTTGGGGCTGTGACAAATTCAAAGTGACATCAGGAGAGAAATCAACCTCTGGGCTTTGGCCATTTCCATCATAGTTCCTTTTTCTTATGTTCTGCTATGGCAGGCAAAGCAGCAAAAAAAGTTCTTTGGGTTTTTTGGGGGGAGGTTTTGTCGGTTTTTTTGTTTGTTTGTTTTTGTTTGTTTGTTTTTAATGGAAAGAGGGATGTGCCAAAAGGTAGCACATCCTTCAGAATGGTGGTGGGCATACACTGAATTTCCTCCATGATCTGCAGCTCAGCAAACCTGGCAGGGGCTCTGCAGAGGTATGTGGTGCAGTGGTTGAGTCTGGCCCTCACAAGACGAACTGACATGTACAAATCACGCACCTGGAGCCCATCTAAATATTCAGTATAAACCAGAGCTAGTCTGAAAGCAGTAAAAGTGTCTTTGCCATCTCAGCTTCTGACCTTCGTGGCACTGCTGGCAGTTTTAAGTGAACTGACAGATTGCCTAATTGCAATAATATGCATTCCCAAAATGCAATAAGGTGCATTATTGCTGCAAATTTTAATGTGAAACTTTGACTTGTATTCCTTCTTGGTCAGTTCTAGATCCTAAATTCAACAGAATATTTATGATTGAATTTAGTGAAGTAGATACTGCAGTAGGCATAAAAAATCAATTTCAGAAAAGGAATAATCATCCTATGTTTGAAATATGGGAACCGTTTTTCAATTTTCTCTAGCCAAATGCACACTGCCATCAATCTGGTATGATGTAGAGAAGGGAATGCAATGAGTGCCAAACTCATCTTTTATGAACAGGTTTATCATTTTGAGTCTGATGTAAGAACAGTGAAAATCCAAGCTATTTTGCATCATTCATTCTTTTTGTTCTGTACACATCTCATTGTAGTATTTCTTCTTCATAGCCTGCCTCAGGTTGGAGTTCTTAATCTCTCATTGTTTTGGCTTTGAATTCTCAATGGATCTTTTAAAATTTTTTTCTTCAAATACTAGCAATGCAGTATTCTTATTTTTTTTTAAATATATACGGAGATACCAGGATTCTGCTTGATCAAAGGATTCTGTTTCCCAGAAGAAAGTCGCCTACATTCTGTTAAAATCAGCACATTTATTAAAAAAAAAAATAAAAATTAAACAATATGAAATTTGTAAGCAACAAAACCCCAAACCAAATCACTTCCTTTTCTTGTACTAGCAGTGATGGCCATGAATTAAAAACACACTTCCCTTTACAGCAGCTGAGGGGAGTTCACTTGGGAAAGTTTCTAAGCCTTTCTGACTTCTGAGGTAACATTTTCAATTCTTAATATCATTATATTTTGGCATTTAGGAAAAATATTGCCAACATTACTTATTGGACAGTGTCTTCCAGCAAGGAAACTTTGGAAGTCTTGAAGTTTCCCAGCATTTTATTGAAGTATTATGTAATATTTTGCTTTGTTTTGCTTCTTATTCTTCAAAAAAAGATGAAAGTCACGCTGAGTTTGGGATCCAAATATAACAAACTTACTCAGAGACCAGCAAACAAAATACAATTATCACATCCAGGAAATTATAATTTTTTCCCGTCAGGGTGTGTATTTTGAGTTATTTGTGTATTGATTTGCTTTCAGTGATGAACAAGTCACATTATGATTTGTTGGCCACATAAGTTTAATGTAGATTTAAAGTGGTTTTTTTTCTGTTTCAGTAACATCCTTGTGCCAGTTATCCTTCCTGTGTAATGCACTTCAGAATTGCAGAGTTTGGGTACCTGCGTGGATGGTGCAAGTAGAGCAACATTTGTGATTTCAATTTGAGGTTTGATGTGAACATCTGTGTCATCCAGTTGTTCAGTATTTATTGATTTTTGATGTGTGGTTCTGGTTTCATTCAGACCAAGTTAAACTTCAGTGATCTCACAGAACCCCAGAACTCTTGGGGTGGGAAGAGGCCTCTGGAGATCATCTGATCCAGCCTCCCTGTCAAGGCAGGATACATAATTTTTTATAAATTCTCATAATTAGTAATCCCATAAACCCCTTAGAATAAAATGGCAGCTCCACTGAATTTAGCAGTAGAACTGTGAGTGAAACCAGGAGTTGAAAAGGAGGGGAATAATCTCCCTAACTGGAAGCATTTAAAATTTGTTTCCAGCCTGAAAGTGCTCCAGGAAAATCCCACACTGCTGCCTCTGGTGTCTTGTGCTAAAGCAAGAGTCTGGAAATGCTGTTTCACTCAAAAAAGGGGTTGAATTTTCAGGCTGGGCATCAAGAGGAATTTCTTCATGGAGAGGGTTGTTAAATATGGAAATGGACTCACCAGGTAGCTGGTGGAGGTGGTCAAGAAATGAGTGCATGTGGCACTCTGTTTCGGGGTTGGACTTGATGCTCTTGGAGGTCTTTAGCCTAAATGATCCTGAGGTAAAGCCAACAAAAATCTCAAGCAAAGGGCCACAATGACCGTAACAATGGTCAAAACAGAATATATTAAACACCAATATCTTCCACAAGCTTAAAAAAAGGCAGGTCTGCCATGTTCATCCTCTAGATTTAAAAATATTCCTTAATTTTTTTTCTACTTTGGGACAACTGGATTGTGAGGATCCAGTGTTTCAGGGTGCATGATTGAGTTCAGATACGGAAGGTAACAGCAACTTTCATTAGGTTTGGAATGCTGTTTTAATGTTGTCTAATATACAATCCTTAAGCTTTCCTAAAGTTTATAATTATAGTTACTATAGTTACTATAGCTATTTTAGAAACAAAAAATTGCTGAATCTTAATAAAAAGCTTTTAATAAAGAGCCTTGTGTGTAGAAAAGGGAAAAATCTTAAATCCCAATGAAGATGGAAAACAAGAGTACAGTTCGTAATATAATGAAAGCTTGATGAAGTCTTCAAGTCTTTGTGCAGGTTGGTGAATAGTAGACAAAGTGTCTACTGGTGAATAGTAGACTAAGGTCTTGAATGTGTTTTCATCTGGAGAAAAGCATCTGGCTGCTTGTGACTTGGCTATTTATAGAATTTTGTGTTTTGGGCAGGCTGGAAGTTGCACCAGAAATGTGCTGAAGATTGTGACTCATTAGGGCTTGGTGAAGCACAGGTAACAAACAGGATGCTGTTAGAATTGGACAGTGTTTAACCTCAAAGTGCTTGTGTTTGAGGTTATTTTAAGCCACAATTTTCTTCCTTTATTTCCCTCTAAGAGGAGAGATTGATGTGTTTTAAAAAAAAAGAGGTAATGATTCCCATAACATCCATGTTTTTTCCAGCTATGCTGAGAGTGATTTGAAAATTTTCATGTCTTTAAACAGAGTGAAAATCAGACAATTCAGGAGTAAAAAATCTGTTGGGTTGTTTTAGTATTAATAAACACTATCAAATTTGGTAGCTGTTCTGACAATACAAAATGTCTGTCAACATTAAAATACTTTTTCTTGGAATTACGCTCTTATATGTTTGGAAAGCTAGACCTTGTTCCTGCCATATTCTATAGTAATATTAATTCTAGTAGAAAGTTATTTTGAGATAACCTGACTTGATATAAATTGTCAAGATGATTTTTTTCTATTATCTTGAGAGCTCTTTGAATTTCTGAGGACTGGGGAGCATCTAAAGCTTATTAAGCATACTTGAAAGATGTAACACTTTTTTATGTAGGTCAGCTCTAGTAGAAAATGAGTAAGAGTGCTCATAAAATAATGTTTTCATCAGTATTTGACAACACAGACAAAATGTCATGAAGCCTTCAAAATGTTTATTCAGCTGACAATAATGGTATGTGCAGCCTTGTCCAGCTTCTACACAGATAAACTCTGCTTGGGCTACATACAAAGTTTCTCCCAAATTCCTTTGGAATTTTGATTAAACTACTTCATGCATTCACCAGATTTTCTCTTAAACTCATCTCTTGAGCTTTGCCTCTCTGAAATCTGAAGTGGCATCTCTCCTAACCTAAACAGGAGTAGGGCAATTGAATCTTTTCAAAGTAATCTATTGTATTTGTAGACAACCCATGTGTCCCTAAACTTCACTTGAAATGACAAGCAGTAATATTCTTCAGTTAAAAGTTATTATTTAATTTTTTGATTCTATGCAACCTTTTCTTTTCCAGTAGTTCAGGGTGGGTGAAGAATAAAATCAGAAAATCAATGTGAAATCAGGACTCCTTGCTGTATCATACCCCATACCCCAGCCCCCTTCCCACCTCGGGAGGAAGAGCACAGAATTTGGTGTTTGGCAAAGAGAGTTAAAGCAGTGTTGTGATCACATCTGAGGTAGTGCACTGTAACAGCTCTGGCCTCAAATCTTGTCCAGGATATCCTCAGGGTGATGTTTTCAAACAAGCCAGGAGTGCACAGCACATCTCAGTACAGTGATTTCTGTACAGAAAAAGACTTTAGTATTATATAAAATCATGTCAGTCTCCAATCTGATTTCACTTGTACAAGCTTAACTGGATTCTGGAAAGAGATCAAATTCTGACCCAAAATCCAACAGATTGCAATCATTCTCTCAGTTACAGCTGAGAACTCAAACCTCGGAGCACATAAATGCAGCTCTCAGCTGCCTTTGGGATGCTCATATTTATATGGATGTTTCAGCCTTTGACAGAAAGGGAAGCAAATAATTTATCTGGACTTCAAGGTCACATGTAGGTCACAATTTCCTTCCACTGGAGTGGATCAGTGTTGAAATCAGAAAAATGTGAACAGGGTAGGGGAAAAAGATTTTTGTGCTGTTTCTGCTCTGGGATGTGTGAGTGCACTGCTTTTAAACCTCAGGAAATTGTGTCGGGTGAGGAGGAGGGGGAGCCAGAGTGGCTTCATCTGTTCTTCAGTGGTAAACTGCAGAAATGCTTTCCAGAGGTCAGGGACTAAAAAACCACTTTTGCTCACATACTTATGGTTAAAACCAGGGAAAAGATTTACTAAGGGCAAACCCTGTGCATTTAAACTTAAATTTTAAACTGTAATATGGCAACAAAAGTATCCAACATTCATGGATGTTTTCAGTGTTTACCTTTTAGAATGGAAGGTAGTCTTTCAACTATTTTATAACCAAAAGTTCCTAAGATTTGGGGTTTCTAGGCATTGCCAAACCTTTATCTTGAAATAGGACAACCTGTTAAATATTTCAGTATGGTTTGGTGTGAGGTTTTGCTTGTAGCAGTAAGTGTGCACGAGTTGGCTACAAAATTTACAACTAACCTTAGATCCTGAAATCTACACCTTGCCTAAAAATACTTGGCTTTGAATTCTTTCTTTCATTTCTTTAGTTTCTATTCATACACATGTGTATGTTTTTTCAAAATGGTGATTAAAAAGTGTTTTAATCCAGTGGCATGCCCAAAAAGCTGAAAGGATAATAGTATTAATAAGTATTCCCATATAAAACAAATTTGCTTATGTGGGTACTTTAACATTTTTATCTTCAACTTATTTTTCATTTTGCATATCCAAAGACCCACCCTGTGCTTACTTTTATTATGTGTGACAGGAATTTGACTTTGAATTCAGGATGAATGTGTGAAGGAGGTTCATGTCCATGTATTTCAGAGTATAGGATTTGGGTCATCATTTAGTCTGAGGGGAAATTGGTTGGCAACAGCCACTGGGAGATGTTTAATTAGTGCAAAATTAAAGTGGGACATGAAGCTATGTGAAGAGGATGCTTTTTATTCATTTTTAAAATGAGACGTATCAGCAAATGTTCTGCAAATCATTACATTGCAGCATAAAAAAGGATATCAAGGTGTCTTCTGCACCATCCCATTGTGCACAGGTGGGGCTAAGGTGCATTTAGTTTATAGTTAAAGATACTCTTTAAAAAACCAAACTTTACACCCTATCCAGGGAATCTGTTCAATTGCTTCATAATAATCACTGTGAAAATTGTGGCATTTTACATTTCCTTCCCTTGAGTCTATACTGAATGCCTCTTGATGCAATTTGTTTATCACCCCAAAATCCCAATTCCTTTAGACATGGAGGGTGCCTTAAATTCTTTCTCCATGTAATGTCACTTTACATATTTAAAAATCAGTTGTTGCAACCTTCCTCACCACTGTAGTCTTTTTTCACTTCCCTTGTTCTGTTCATGCCAATGTATTTTTTTATTCTGCACTTGGTTTTGCACAAAAATACAGACTTCTCCATCACTGATGATAAGAAACAGAATTTATACTCCATTTCTTCCTGTAACTTTTCTACAGGCAAAAAAAAAAAGTTTTCTGTGTATTTGATAAGAAACCATTTCCTCAATACTTATCCTGTTTCCTAGGATAGTTGTTCACTTCAGGTTTAATTGCAAACAAATAATTGTAAATGTGTGTTCAGGAGAGTGGTCTGCTCTTCTAGAACATGAAGAAAGTCATTCACACAGTTTTCAAAGCAGAATCCAGGGAAATGCCTGCATTGGGTCAGCTCCATCTGTGATCCTAAGGCTGGAGAGGGAGGGCCATGGGTGGGTTGGGTGCTGGAATTTGCACAGGAACTCCAGTGTGCTCATTCATTCAGAAGTGTGAGTTCCTAAATATTCATCCCATTTCCAGAGACAGAGCCAGAACTCTTAAAATTCAGGAACAAAGCTGTGTGAAAACACTGTGTACACGACAAATTTTTCTTCCTACTCATTTTTCCTCCCTATGGCAAAACCACTCCTGATGTGGCCTGGCCTCCACCACAGTTTCTCCCACTTTGATTTTTCCAGCACTTGTTTAGGCTTGGGCTGGTCCTTTCACTTCCACATGTGTTTAATAAAGTCCCAACCACCTTCCTCCCCTCTCTGTAGTTTTCCTTTCTACTTAATTGTGCTTTAAAAGAACTTTTCTTGTTTTGCTGTCAGTCCAAAATGGAACCAAACCCAAGAGGGCCACCTACATAGTTTACAGCATATGTATATATGCATGTAGGGCGTACAGAATTTAACTTCTGGCACTGAATTGCATGGATTTCATCTGAAGTGGGATTCACCAGAAAGAAATTGGGGGAAGCCGGAAGAGCTGTGGTTTCTATTGACCCACTGCAACAACAGTGGCACAGATTTTGTGTCACTTGTTTCTTGCAATGAAGAACTTCTCTTGATTAAAAAACCTGCCAGCTCTAGGGAAGAGGGGGATGCAATGTGTTGTTCGCCTCTAGACCTTTCCTCAAAACTTGCATGTGGGGCAAATGAAGAGTTTAACCAGCCCTGACCCTGCTATGGTTATACACAAGCATCTTCTGTCACCTGAGGTTTGCATTGTGTTCTTTTGATGCTGAGTTTTCCTGACTTCAGGGCCTTCTGCGCAATAACAAAACTGCAGATGAGCTTCCAGCTCATATCTGTGGCCCAGGGGTCATAGAAAGATGTGTCTGTAGCTCACTTCCTTTCCCTCTGGACCAGTTCCTCCAGAAATCTCCACACAGTTCCCTTTGGCAACACTCTATTGCAGGGTTTGGGCCTGGCTGCCAAAGTTACTCCACTTTTGGAGACTTTCATATGCAGTCTTGAGGAAATTCCAATTAAAGAATTGGCATTTCATTTTCTTGGCAGTCACGGGCTCTATAATCTTTGACGGACTTCACTACTTTATGGAAGGTTATGTGAAGTGTGCTCTTCTTTCCCAGCATGTAATTTCTTCACTAGATAAAGGAAAAGTGCCACAAAAGCTGTCATATGTCACTTCTGTTCGATGTGGATTCATTTTGGCCTCTAATGTACCCAATCAAAAGCCAGGAAGGTGCAACAACATTTTGTCCTCTCTGTGGTTATCTTGACTCCAGAATTTCTATCTATGCAGACAGTGTTTTCCTCCCTTCCAATCCACTCCCTCAAAACCGGTTAATGAGCTAGCCCATAATTATATGTGCTTCCTTTTCCAGTAAAGAGGAAGGAAGCCTCCAAATCAGATGGACGTCACTTGGGCTGAAACTTCAGCAGAATAAATGCGAATTTAGAGCCGGAAAATGTCTCCTGTTGCCAAAATGTGGATAGGAACTGATCTTCCTCTCTTTCATGGGCAATCTAAAGGTCAGTAGCCTGGAAGGAGACAAATGGTGACTTTATGCCTGATGATTGCTTTGTTGATTTGAAATGTAATCCAGGAAGTCTCTGAAAGCTGCTTGCGACCTGATTATTGCCATTTCATTGCACCCCTCTCAACAAAAATCAACAATATGCAGATATATTCACCTGGAAAATAATAGGTGTAGTGGAAATGTTCTCAAAAGCTATTTTCCTAACCCATTCAGCAGATAAATTATTTTCCTTTCCATACAGTGTTATATATAAATCTATAAAGGCTTGCAGTAGAAGGAAGAAAAAAAAAAATTAAGCCATTATCTTTGGATAATACTTATGCAAATCAGAGAGAAATAGTAGATTAAGTGATCATAAGGGTTAGAATCATTTAAAACATTACTTCCTGCAAGGGGGTTGGAATCAGGTGGGGGTTGGTCTCTTTCTCCAGGCAGCAACTGACAGAACAAGAGGACACAACCTTGGGCTGAGCCAAGGGAAATATGGGCTGGATATTAGGAAAATCTTTTTTATGGAAAGCGTGGTAAAATACTGGAGTTGTCTGCCTGGGGAGGTGGTGGAGTCACCATCCCAGGGTGTCTTTAAAATAGACTGGATGTGGCACTCAGTGCCATGGTTTAGTTGGTGTTAGAGCTGGGCTGGTTTCGATGCTCTTGAAGGTCTCTTCCACCCCAGTGATTCTGTGATTTGTGCTTGGGATGATGAGAGAGCACATGAACAAGATGTTCATGGAACTCATCTGCATCCCTCATCTTTCCATCCAAATTAAAATCCAGGTGTTCAATTATTTTGTGATTAATGTGATAATTCCACAATATCACTTCTTTCATGTGGCCAGCTTGGGAAAGCTGTCATGTGCACACTACTGGTCCTTCTCCCTCACCCCCCAAATTAACTCTGTATGTCAAGTTCCAATTCAGCACAGATGAAATTTTATGTTTAAAATACAGACTTTGTTCTTAGCAGAAAGTGAAGAAACTTCTCTATTTTACATCTGTTTGATTATCGCAATAGGTTTTATTTGTTTTCAGATGAGTGGGTTAGGTGTATTCATTAAGCCTCCTCCATTTGTTTCTTAGGCAATTAAAAAAAATAGGTCGCATGAATTTGAGACCTCCTGCCTTCATTTTGAGATTAGAGCTCTTCAGTTAAATATGATATTGAGCCTATGATAAACAACTGACAAAGTTTGGCTCAGTGGGATATGTGCTATACTCCAAAAGGTATTTTCCTTCTGCAGAGAAGGGAGCAAGAGAGATCAAGTCCAGTAGTTGTGAACTCAAGGTAGCTGTCTCCTTTCTGCACTTAGCTCTAACTCTGCTGCTGCATGATTTGATGGGCAATAGGAATTCAGAACACAGAGAAGAAAGCCCTAAACAATATCCTTCTCCTTAGAAACTCAGGAGGATGGAATGCTGTAAGCTCTTGTTCTCTGTAGAACAAATGCCAGTGTGCTCCAAGTTTCCCTGTGGTGGAGCTCTAAGGGTTCATATTTTGGCTGATCATGAAAGGCCAGCAGTTCTCAGAAAGAAAAGCGAGTTAATAAATCCACAGCCCACATTTATCTTCCAGAGCGTTTCACAGCCTCTCAAATTGCTTGTCTCCCATTCTCTGCATGGATTAAACACTGGGAACCAGCACGGGCCAAAGGACTGAGGCTGGCACAGTGCCCTGGCCTCTGCTCTGAAAGGCAGCTCTGTCTGGAGGGCAGAGGGCAATGTAGCACAACCAGAAGAGTGGTTTTAACAACTGGGCAATGTTTCCCTGCTCTTTCTCTTTCTGCAGCCAGCACTCGCTGTCTGGGGGGTGTGTGGAATACAGATTGCAATTGCAGCTGGGTACTATTTCCCACGATTTGGGGCTGCAGGAGCATCCATCATTTGGTGTGCTTGTTTGGCACTGATGAGTTGGTAATTAAAGGCAAGCTTTTAGGGTGATCCTGGCATTTGAAACATCTGCTGGTGCTTTTAGCACCTGTGCACTAACAATAAGGCAGAGTCTGGTGGTACCCACACAGGGAGATTTATGGGGCTGGGTGCAGCATTCTCAGGGCTACCTGGGCCTCTGACTGGCGGCCACGGACCTTGTCTGTACTTGGACACAGCACCTGGAGGGACTGAAGTGATTTTTCTCCTCTCCTTGCCATTCCTCTGGTGCTGTGGAGTATCCCTGTTTATATATATATATATATTTGATGGTATTTGCCAAAAACCTTGTTTTGCATCCTTAACTGGCATGTCTGTTGGGATTTTGATTTTTCTTTTAAATTAATTTATTTTAGTTGGCATTAGTACTCATTCAGTGATAGTAAGAATGGGTAGCTCTTCTAGTTTCAACACCCATCAATTATTAATCACTTGCTTTTGTGGCTATAATTTCTTAGGAATTATAAGATTGATTGTGTTTTGTTATGCAAATGCCTATTAATCCCAGTTATTCCTGCAAAGTGTTTTTATAGCTTATATATCATAAATTATTTAATTACAATCTGCCACTAAAGAAGCAGTGCTTGAGAGGGATTAATATGTAACTGAACTAGACAGAACATCTGTGAGAAATCCACCTGCTGCTGGGATTTTCTTGAAGATTTTTTGTTTTCTTAACTTTTCCTGTGACGTTTATATGACTCACTCCTAAGCAAGCAACCTGATTTAGAATGAGAAACCCAATCTGTCTCTTCCTAACAAAATTACAAAAGCCAGAAGAGGAAATGGAGTCAAGACTTGTAAAACCCTCTAAATAAATGTTCATTTAGATGTCACTGGAGACACTTGGACAAAGACTCACCTGACACAACTTGGGCATCTGAAGTGAGGCTAAATTCCTCTCTTAAAAAAATATTGTGTTCAGTTACTCTGCAGTTTCCTAGCTGAGATAAAATAATTATTTTACAGTCCAACATTAATATTTCAGAGCATTTTCACCCAAGGGCTGAAGGGCCAGGGAAACAGGAGATTATCAACCATCATCAGTCTGAGGCTAAATGGAAAATTTGTTGTGCCTGTGCTGTCATTAGAGGGGAGAGGGCTGCCAGGAGCTGTTGGGACCCTGCCCTGAGGTAAATCCTGTCCCTGGGAAGCGCTGCCTGTCTTTCCTGCTCAGTCTGAGGAGAAATCCTGACACTGGGGAGAGGTTTTTCCAGATTTACTGATGCACAAGCAGCAAGTAGGTTTAAAGGTACCATTGAAGGGCTGAAGCAAAAAGATATGGAGAGCTCAACTTGGATAAAAACAACCTGAGTTTAACCCAACAGAGTGCTCTTATCGAAATATCCAGCTCCAGTGCTGTTCCAGTTCCCCAGCAGGTCACGGACACTCCTGAATTTGCTGCCCCTTGGGAGCGGTGGCAAGAGAGGCTGTGGGGGAAGGAGAGATGAATCTGTGAGATTTGGGAATGTAGGGCTGCTTGAGGATGTCAGTGCAAACTGAAAAACCCACTCTTCACATTTCATTGTAGCCGGGTGGTTTCCTGGAGGTCAGATCTGTGTTTCAGTGGACTCAAGACAAGAGAGGGCAAGAGAGGGTTTGTGTGCTCCTGTTGCAGTCAGAGAACTCTGTCAGAGAACAGCTCCCCATCCATGGCATAGCTCTCTGCTGTGGGGGCAGCAAGGTTAGGCCTGCAGAAATCTCTTCCCCAGCTTTAATAAGCTTGTGGGGAAACATATCAGCTTCTTTCCGGAGATAAGAAGTTCACTGCTCTGGAATTTTTAATAGTGAAGATATATGAAACCTCTGCATGCCAGTGCTTCAATTCTGAAGATGATTAGCTGAGAAAACCCGGTCCTGAATCTCTCACCTTCAGAGTTTTTCCTTTAGTCTTTTGGGGGTTTTAGGCTCAAATATAAGTGTGTGTTATAATATTGCATCTAGCTATCTAGACATATTTATAAGGAATATCTAGAGATTATGTGTAAGTTCAAGGACTATTTGAATGACCTTCTATAGCAATGTGATTTAATTTGGGGCAGTTCTGTGAGGAACAGAGCTGGACTCAGTGATCCTTATTGGTGTTCTCCCACTTGAGATGTTCTATAATTCCAATGGATCAGCATCAGTCCCCTTCCTCAAGCATATTAAAATAGCATGAATGTGCTCTAAATATGAGAGAGGACTAAATAAAATACATTAGTAGATAATATGATCAAATGTCTGAATTGTTTTTCACCCTTAAAACCCCCCACTGGTTACAAATTCTATTCTTTTTTAATAGGACAGATTTTCATCCCATTGGGGATGGGAGAGAGAAGAATTGCACTGTTTCCCTGTATTCCAGAATTCTATTTGCTTTTTTGGGGTTTTTTGCCACATTAATGGGTGTTTTTCAGTTGAAGGCTCTGCGAAAGTGTTCCAGTCCCATGGGGAGCTGATAGAGTAGCTGGGTGAGGAAACAGTGCCCAGGTGCTGGGAGTGGTTTTCAGCTGCCAATCTGGGAGCAAGCACTGCCACTCCCAAGAAGAATAGAGAACATTTGGTGTTTTGGTTTGGTTTATGGGGGGTTTGGGGATTTGT
This sequence comes from Regulus satrapa, assembly GCA_013396955.1. Lineage (NCBI taxonomy): Eukaryota > Metazoa > Chordata > Aves > Passeriformes > Regulidae > Regulus > Regulus satrapa. Next base: position 427,119 of record VWZN01019079.1, read on the forward strand.
TTGTTCTGTTGTGGGTTTTTTTTGTTTTGTTTTGTTTTTTTTTAAAGTTCTAATTTCTCTTGTTTGTAGAAGTGCTAGTACAGAAAAGGCTGCCCATAAAGAGAACTTTAGTGAGGGATTTTTAGTTTTTCTCCCATTTCCCCTCTGTGCTTTAGAGCACTTGCTGGCTTCTTTAAGCACCTATTAAATATTGAAAAACTGAAGGTAGGGGGCAACTCTGAGATAGAGTGTGACTGGTACTTAATTACATTTCCTTGAAATGAAATCACTACAATCAAAGAAAACATCAGCCCAGCCAACATTAACATCCTGAGTAAGCTCAGCTCATGTGGGTTTCTGAATAAACATAAACCTCCAGCTCCCTCAGATTAGGGCAGAAGTTTTATCTCCTTCACTATTCCCCTTATCTCTCCAATTCCAGGACAGAGGCACTAATATTTCAGCATCTGAGGAGTCAATCAATAATCTCACTTTCAATTGCACGTCCTGGATGAAATTTTATCACTGGCTAATTATTTCCATGTTGCTTTCACCTTGGAAAGCAGGAAATTGAAGCCAAGGTTTTGTGTGGCAATTTTTTTTTTTCCATTAGTCATTGTGCAGAAATTTCATCGTTTCTCTTTTGAGCCTCTGCAGATAATTTTCTTATTCTCAATGTAAAATATTGCAGGATAAGATCACTTCAAATAAAGTAATCAAGCATATCTAGAGCTGTTGAACTCAATAAGTGCTCAGATAGGTAAATTAAGAGAAACACTTTCAGATTTTAAATGAAAATTTTTGGGGCATTTGGGGAGTTTTAGTGAAGTTATCAAGAACATTCCGAGGGTAGGGAAATGGTGAAAGTTGTGAGGAGAAAGGAATGGAATCAGAGTCAAAATTTTCATCCATGAAAATAAATAAAGGAAATACTAGAGAGAGTTATCTTTTGTAGAAGTTTCAGATGAATTAAATACATTACCAATTTTAAAAATAGCATCTTCCTGTTCTGCATACTGGCTTCTTCTGGTTTTGTTAGTTTTTCTTTTAGATATGAAAATTCTTTAGAGGGGTCCCTAAAAAAATTAGTTTACATGCACATTAATGTATATATTTATAACTTGATATCTCAGTGTAAGCATAATTTAATGGATGAGACAAGAAGCAAACTGTTCCAAATAGGTTCTACTGTATTTGCATGACCTTTATCTAAGAAATAAACATTCTTCCCTCAATTTTGTTGCTTTTGGGATGACTATAAATTCTTAAATTTATGCACGGAGTAGCTTAAACTGTAGTAAAAACTGTATTTTCTATATTAGTGAAGAAGGGCTCTAGCTTCTATTATCATTACAATTAGGGGATATTTTCAGTTATATTTTGCAAAATTAATATTTTTTTTGTATTCTATAATAGCTTTCTGCCTGGGTTAGAACCAGGATTTTGCTATTGGGAGAAACAAATTTCAACTTCAAATTTTAATTTTTTTAAATTTTCAACTCTGAGTTGAAAAATGTTTTCTCCTTTGCCTCCGAAGTATTACAGGTAATTTCTGAGTTGTAAAAAGCTTTTTTAGAGTTCAAAACCCACCACAGTATGTATGACAGGAGTATGTCTTTGAACATTAAAATACCTTCTATTACTCTTCATTTTTGTAAACACCCACCTAAACCTATGTGCTAAACAGGCACAGCTTGGCAAGGAAAATGCTCTTTTTGCACAGTGTGACAATTACATGCTTGTACTTTTTTATCTTTAAACAAGATATTTTCTGGCATTTCCACAGCAACGTCTTCCTGCTTGTGGTCAAAAAGTGTGGAATTAGACCCAACCGAAGCATTAAACCTCTCCTGGTGCTTTTGTATCTTGTCAAGTAGAGTAAGGAAACCATTTTCCTTTTTGTTTGTTTGTTTAGCCTTAATTTCAGTTTTAAGATGGAAATATTAGATCTTTTCTCCCATTCTGATCTCAATGCTTGGTTGTTCAGACATGCCCGGTGGAGACAGCTCAGGATCCATCTGAGTTCTATAAAGCTGTGGAATGAATTATTGGTGTGTTTCTTCAGACAATTCATTACGTGATTCCCATTCTAAAGTACTGAATTAATCCAATAGTTTTGGGGGAGAATAAGGTGAAAGAACGGACTGTGAGACAAGAAGAACCCGAGAGGTATTAAAATTCAATCCCACATACATTATGGGACAGAATTCCATGTAGGTGAGGCTTTACTCCAAGAGATAAAATCTTCTGGCTCTATGTCAGCACATCCTTCCCCACTCTGTGGTGCACAAAGAGAGAATTGCTCTCATGGGCCTTGGAAAGTGAACAGGAAGAAAAACTGTTGGGTATCCCATATTAACAAAGTGTTTTATTGAAGATCAACTTGAAATATCTGGCAGTCTGTGAGTCATTACCAAAGCAAGAGAAGGTTAATCATAACCAAGTTTTTATGGTGGTAAATAAAAAATTCAGCGTGGGAGCCTCCTGCTTTGAAAGTAATCAGAAGTAAAACTGTATTTGCAGCACTGGGTGTAGATGTTGGGGTCATGACACGTCTCACTGATGTTCAAATAAAACAGCATCTGTTTAGCAGAAATGTCTAAGTGCTTATTGACTGATTAATTTGGGAATAATAAAACGTGTTAACAAATACAAGATATGCCAAAAGGACAAGTAGGAGAAAAATTTAATGCTAACGCAAGCTGGTGTATTTAATTTTCACAATGCCTTAAAGGAATGTATTTATATTTTTCTCTCTTCTTTCTTGCTGCAACCTGGTCTTTTCTTTTTCAGAAACAGCTATTTTGTAACTTGCTGAAAAACAGAGGGTGAATATTCATAACACTGAAACAACTTAATGTTCCAAACAGATGATATGTATAGAAATATCTGCAGAGCAATTGCAAGAAAAATCTTCATTTAAGAAATATCAAGTAGGAAATTGTATGGGAAGATTTCAAAAGGGGAGGAAAGCTTGTTTACCCTTGTTGGATGATGGAATACAGTAGAAAAAGCCTTAGAATCAGCCTGAAAAATCGAATTTATTGCCATTAAGTGATTTATCTCACTACAGACTATTTACCTAGAGAGAGTAGGGAGCAATATAAACACTGGTGGTGCAGTTCAGTCACCTGGGATTATCACAATTCACGTTCCCAAATAAAACCTGCAGTGCTTCAGTCTGAAAGAGAAGAAACAGGCTTGGAATCCTGTGTGCCAAAATAATCTTCTTACTTCCTCTTTCAACTTCCAGCCTCGTTTTTATGTAGGAAAAAACTGCAATTCCCTGGCTAAAACCTGACAACCTCCTTTCCAGCACCTAGCCAAATCTTAACGAAGTTTTTGTTGGGTTTGATACTCCAAAGAATCTTTTGCTCTGAACTGAGAAGACCTGAGGGCATGAGATACCAAGAAATTTCTCTTTATCTGTCTGAAGCTGCTGACGTCAGATTTGATAGAAATGATATCCTGCATGCTTTTTATGGGATTGAGTGCAGTAATGAAATGAAATCAGGCTGGTGCCACACCTTTAAGCACACACTCTGGCAATTTTTTACCTTCCCTTGCAGTTTGCATGACAAATTTGCAATGATGCAAGGATTCATTGGCAGCACAACAGTGTCCAGCTTTATTTGTATTATCTTGCCCTGTCACTTGTGGCATTATTGGATGTAATTGATCAGGGGCTGTTCTTTTGCCTTTATTGGATTTTTAAGCTAATTAAGTTGTTCAGCCTAGGGTGACCTAATTGAGGCCTTCCAGTACCTGAAGGAATTGTATGATGCCATTTCACCAGAAAATTTGCTCTTAGAGTGGCACAGTCTGGTTTTTTTTTGAGCACTTCTCAATTTGGACAAAACCAGAATCATTTCCATTTCATTAAGAGTCAGTGGAATCTTTAGAAAATTTTACTTGCAGAGAAGCTTACAGCGCATAATTCCTAATATTAAGTGTGATTGCATTCTTTCACAATTAGTAATGCACAAAAACTACCAGCTGCACATGCATCTCCTTTTGCATCTAAACTAAAGGTAGCAACATGTTATAGGATAAACCCTGGGGGTTCTCAGGTGTACAATGGTAAATTTCATGGTGGTAAAATCTAATTTTACCTCCCATTACCTCACCCACGAAGAGGGGGAAGAAACCCCAAACAAAATGCAACGTGGAAAAAACAATCCTGTGAAAAAATAAATCTGTAGATTGCAGAGCTGGGAGAAATCATGCCAGTAAAGTAATTATGTGATCCTTCCTCTAAAACAACCCCATGAATTTTAGAGGTAAGAAACTGAAAGTTCATTCCTTAAGGTGGGGTTTGGGGATTTGTGTGAGTGCACACACACTTTCAGTCTCATGCAGAATAGTGCCAGGGATTTGCCCAGGTGGAAAGAATGATGTCTTTGAGATAAACTGCTGATAAGCAAGTCAGGAGCAGAGTCATTCATTCTGAGATCAGTGTGTTTGTTCTGTCAGCAGCCCCCAGCTACAACTCCTGGGAGCTTATTAATAGAACAGTTGGGAAAATGCTGAGTCAAAATCATCAAAACATTCTCAAAGGGGGGGGGGTGCTAAAAAATAGAAAAAGGCTGGTTTTTTTCTTAATTTCTTCTGGCAGGAGCTAGGCAGGTTTCCATGGAAATTTGCCTACCTCACCCACATTTTTCTCTGTGTGAAACCAGAATTCCAGCCCTAGGATGAGCACAGACTGCTTTGGCAGCTGTGGCTCTGAGGGTTCAGAGCTGCTGGAACATTATCTGAATATTATTTTGAAAAGCTGAGCGAAAATATTGCATCACTTGCTGTAAACAACCTTTGAGAATTCTTGTCCTCAGATGTTGGAGCTTTTTCCTCTCGGGTTTCCACTCGGCAAAATTTGTGCCCTGACCAGTTTATTAAAAAGCTCTTAGTTCAGCTCTGTACCTACAAAACATTCCCAGAGCTTTTTTACAAAAGCCACAAGCTGGCAGAAGCAAGCCTGATCCTTGTCTGAGATGAACTTTAACTCATTGGTGTGGAATGGTTTCAAAGGTGGCAGTGAGGAGGAGCTGTGACTTGTGGTAAGATAGGTGTGAAGGCAGTTATTGCTTAATAAGCCAGTTGTTTTTTGGTTTATTTTTAAGTGTGAGTATTTGTGTGTTGTAAAAAAAGAATTAGTCCTTCCACTGGCTTTTAAAACTTGTATGACGACCATAGTTTCTGAAAACTTGAATTTTTTTTTTCCAAGAAACAAGGCAATGTTTGATTTTGTTCTAAGTTTAGATTTATTAAAATATTAAAAAATCAAGTGCCTTTTCTAAATACAGAAGGTACTCAAAAAATGAGCAGTGTGTTAAGAGTGTAGACAAAATCACTTTAAATCCCTCTTGAAATTAAAGCACTGAAAAAAACCAAACAAATAGCACTTGATAGCTCGAATCTCTCATCCTGGCTAAGTTAAACTTTCTGGTTTTGGTGTGAGAGTTCTTTAGGAGGAATGTTTTCCTGGTGTCCTTCCAGATGCAGACTTTTCTTTACTTCTCATTGCTGAGGGCTGCTGTCACCGTTTTAGTCATCCTCCTGTTTTGTAAGCTGGGTGTTTACGGTGTGGCGAGAAGAGTCAAACCTTTGCCTGGGAGGCAGAAGGCAAACGGAAAAACTCATCCTTGCAGCTGTGGAGGAAGCAAAATTAGGTCTGAACTCTACATATTTTCAACCCTGAGTAACAGTGAAGTGTTGCACATTGTTGTGATGTGCTCGGCATCATCTGGGCGAGGCAGCAATTGTGCAGGAGCAGTGAGGAGTTGTTGAACAGCCAAACAATTATGATTTATGTCCCTCTTTTCAACACAGAGACACATGTGAATGTGCCCCACACATGATCATCTATTGCATCCTGAGGGCTTGTGTGAAGCTCTAAGTTGCTGCTGTCACAAATTACTTCCACATAAATTCATTTAACTAAGAGGGATCCTTGTTTTATTGCTTCCAGGTTTCCCTTTTCTCCCTTTTCTGAGTTGCAACAGGGACATCATGGCACTGGAAAATTAGGATTTCTGAACTTTGAGTACCTCCTCCAGGACTCCCATGCCAATATCCCACCGCAATATTTGCCTTTACAACCAAAACTAAACAACTAGCACTTGATGGATGTTTGTATCAAGGGTGCTGAAGTACTGAGGACGGACAACTTTATGTTCAGACTGTGGCTCTTGCTCTTTCTCCCCTATATTTTCCTTTATTCTTAAACACAAGATGTGATCACACTCCTATTTTTCAATTCTGACCATTTGATTTTCCTCACGGTCCTAACATTTCCATGCAATTAACCAGAACTTTGTCATTAGGCACTGGTCATATTCCTTCAGCCATTTGTCCTGAAGGGGCTCTCAGCTTTCTGGTCACTCTCCTGAAGATCTCAGTGTTTGCTTTACTCTTTTTTTAGATTTGCCTTTGAGGAGAAACTGTGCAATATCCTTCATTACCATCACTTCTTTTTAACAATAGACATCCTTTTTTCAGGTAGTGGCCTGTGTCTTTCCTCCTTCAAATGTTCACACTTATGTTTCCTTACTGTCATAAACCTTATGCTGTTTCTGTTTGTCTCAGCTCTGTATTGTGGGCTGAGTAATGAGGAAGGATTTCTCAGGGTCAGACATTATTTTCTGTTTCTTTAACCACATCGAACTCAAAATGCATCTTTTCCCAACCTTTTAACATCTAATATGATCTAACAAATGATTCAGGGCCCGAAGTCTTGTGTGTTATCTGAGCTTTTACTTTGCTCCTGTGGGAGAGCTTACCTGCATGGGAAGATGAAACAGGAACTCTTCTGGGATTTATGTGTGTGGAAAAGATTGGACATTCAAAGTCCTGGTTATAAAATGGGACTGCCTTTGACAAATGAAGTGCCACTTCCCTCAGGGAAGCACAATATAGCATATGTCAGTTATTAGCTGGCAGAAAATCTTAGGTGCATTTCTGTACCCGCTGTGCATGTGGAGCGGGGCAGATTTTTTCTTGTTCTTGCCTGTTTGAAACCCTCTAGGGTGGTATTAGGAAGCCAGATCTATCCAGCAAATTATTCCCTGGAGACCTGGCATGCTCGCACGCTCTGCTTTAGCCTGGGTTGGTAAAAATTTGGGCATTTTTAGAACTGCATCAACCCCTTAGCTGCAGCTGGCTGCTCCTTTCCTGGGGGTTGCTGGCACAGACAGGTCAGAAAGGTTCAGGCTCCTTCCTCCACACTGTGGGGCTGGTTTTTGGTAATCAGCTCTCATCTGTGAGTGCTGTCCTGGTAATTCCTACCAGTTGCACTGAGGTACAGGGGCTCTGCTGGTAGTTTTTATCCACTTGTTCTACAGGTGTGAAATATTGGGAGAGGCAAATCAGGAAAGGCTGCTGACAGAATAGTAGGTGCTGAATGATGTATCTCTAACAGAGAGAAAATAATTCTTCCATGAAAACCCATGAAAAATTATCTTCTCAACATTCTCAGTGATGCAACTTTCAGCAGCTAAAAATCAAGCTCGGATACCAATTCTTCTTTTTCTTCAAGTAGAGTTTGTTGCCCTGATCTTAAATGAAATCATGCAGTCTAAAGGCTGTTATCTCATCTCTTGTTTGGTTTAGAAGAAGAAAACTGATATTTTTATCAGCATTTGACAGGCAGGTTGTCAGAGCTGCAGTTTTAACTGTGTTCCCTCTCCCTGGAACAGCATCAGGGATTAATAATTTTTCCTATATAAACTTTATTGCTTGAGACCCACTTCTCACCTTAGAGAAAGATAACAGCCCTTCCCTCTTCTCCCCGTGGTGAAAGCAGAAGTTTCCACATCTGGATTTGTCCTAGCACAACCTCTGGAATAATAAGTGGAAGTCACCGGCCTTGAGCAGCTTTAGTCACAGTAGAAAGGGCTACAGAGCTCTGGGAAAATAAAAGTGAGCAATAGTAGTCTGTGCTAAAGCTTTCAGTTACTTTTTGTGTGTTTGCTCTCCAAAATGCTGCTGGTTGGTCGAACCAGTTGAGTGATCAAAACACTCAATCCTCCACAACTTCAGCGGATGTTAAGGATGGAGAAAAGAAGACAATGTGAACAGAGTGGGAAGAGGCAGGTAATTTGACCTTTTTAATGGTAAGCCTTCATGTGGAAGAGATTTATATAACACAACTAAAAACCTTATTTCCAAATATTAGAATTTGCTCAGCATAAATCGGTAGCTGCTTTTCCTAAACAAAAACTGCAGTTTACAACAACAGCCAAATTTTTATGCTTGAATAAGATCACACTTGGTTTGTATTTGTTTTGGGGTCTCTAAAACTGTTTTATTGCCCAATTATCATTATTCCCCTTTGCTGCTTGGATTCTGTTCTATCACAATATATATGTAACAGCATTTGTATATCCAAAATAATCCAAATGACATTAGTAGAAGGAGGAAATCTTACAGGCTTTGGTTCAGTTCTTAGTCACTCTCATGGAGAGGCTGGAGCCCCTCAGGAGGGGCTGAGAGAGCTGGGANTCATGTGTGAATGTTTAGGATGTTAATTTTCATCCCAGTGTTCACTGCCATTTCCTTAAATCCTGATAACACTTTGCCATCAATTCTTTGAGGCTTTATCACAATTTCCATTTTAAAATCCAAGTTCTTTCATACAAAAAAGTATTTACTCTTGAGTTTTTGTATTAACGTTTGAGAGTGTGTGAGTTCATGTTTAAAGAAACTAAGTGTATTGAATAGAAGGTTTCTCTCCATCTTGAATCAAGTATATTTTGCAGGAAAATATGGGTGAGTTGTATGGATTAAAGGCTAAATAAAAAATGAAAGCTACAAAATAGCTGTCTAGAAATTACTTAGATTTCTATCAGCATAGTATTAATGGGGTTTTTTTTAAATATAGAATTTGCTGTATTTTTAGTTATATAAACTTTGACTTTGGGCAATGTTCTCATTCTCACTGCAAGTGTGCAACATCTCAAATACTGTAGAAAGATATTTGTCTGGAATTGAGGACAAATATTTATCCACTTAAAAGTTTCTAAGAAACTCTTCAGGATTCTTTTTGCATTCTCATAGGTGAAATTCATAGAAAATATATTCACATCTTCCTTTCCCTTCCTGAACAGGTATGAAATGGTTTGATAGAAATTGTGGGGAAAAAACCCATTTTTAAGTTTTCATTCCCTCCCTACCCTGCAGGTATTCTAGAAATAGAGGTAAGAAAGAGAAGGGGGAATGGTTACATCAATATTGTTTTCTTTCCCCTCTGTGCATCTTCCATGTGTGGAAATTATTTCAGCTAGAGGCAATAATTTTTAGAAGAAAAATCTTGCTCAAATGAAGGAAAGGCTGAGGCTTGCTCCTGGAAATAGGAAGGCTACAATATACAACTTTCCCAGAGCATGTGTCTACAGTATAGCTGAAATCACCCGCACTTTCACTCCCAAAATAGGATTAATTTGTTGTAAAAATATTAGCCTTACACAGATGAGTACTGTATTGGCATTCCCCCCAGTTTGTTTGTGACAGCTCCATGATCTGCAGACAGAACATCAAACCATTTTAACTGCAACTCCTGCAGAGTTTTGTATGACCTAATTTATTTTCCATCTTTGCAGTGAGTGTGAGATGCTAGAGATAAATCCCAAATGGAAATAGGTGGAGTCTCCCTGTCCACATGGAAATGTACAACATGCCCCCCTATTTTTTATGGTGGGGGGCTCATTTGGCTCTTTTATGGAAGAAGTTCTGTATGCAGTTTTCATGCAATCTGCCTGAGCGGAGTCCCTCCCAATTAAGGGGATGAATGAGCAAAGTTTAATTGAAAACATGAAGAAGCAATTTTAAGGTTTCACAATTAACCGACCTCACTGAAGGGCAGAAGTTATGCTTTTTATATCTAATGTACATAACACGGCTGTTTCCCACAGAAATCTGAGATTTGTGGTCAGATATCCAGGGTGGAGTTTATTCATGTGCCTGGAAAAATGGTGCTTTTAGTAGAGGGTATGATTTAAGGTCCTTTTTTTGGTTTTGTTTTGGGTTTTTTTGGTTGTTTTTTTTGCTTGTCCTGTGTTGAAAAGCCTGATATTGAGAAGCAGGGGGTTGCTTTCTGTGATTCAGAAGGGTGGGAGAAACAACAACAGCCAGCACTCCTTGGGATGGGAAAACTCCTCTCTTCCCTAGTGAGCAAGGAAGTCTCTCCACACCCAGAATTTTCCAGAGACCATTCACCACAGAGGGGAGAAAAGAGGGCAGAGGAAACTGAGTCCAGGATAGCGTGGGGATAAGATAAAGGGGGATCAAACACATGAAGTAATGCTTCCAAAGGTGTGTTCCCAAATCATTGGGAACTTCTTATATTCACCACTGTATATTGGTGATTCTTTATTAAGGCATGGAGTTAATTTTGAATTCTCCCTCATTAAAATTTCTCTTAGTATGTCTGGAGTATAAAATGTCTGGTTTAGGTATATTTTTAGGTGATGATTGAAAATTATGAAGCAGAAAGAAAGTGGTAATAATAAAGTAATAAAAGGGGTGGGGAGAACGTGGCAGGAGTATATTTCTGCAAAATACAGTAATTTCTCTGTTTTATAGGGTGTTTCTAGTCTCATATCTAACCCAAAACCAGGAAAACACAAACTCCTTAACCCCCAAACATAAATTACACCAATGAGATGTCACCAGGCCCACAATACCAAATTCTTACTTCAAGGTTCTGAGAAACACCCCTGGTATTTTGCTGGCTTAGCCTAAGAGTTTTTTTCCCAAGCTGCTGAAACTAATTTTGAACTAATTTGCTCAGCTGCTTTTCAGGTGGCTGATGAATCAGATTCCCTGCACAAAAACAATACCTGACTGACTCAAACTTCTTGGCATTGCCAATATTTTATTGTCTTCCTTCACTGAGGAGGCAAAACAAAGCTAGGCTGGTTACAAAGCCCAAAATATCTTGGCAAATGAAGTCAAGCTCTGCCTAAGAGACACAGCAGGATGTTTTTTCTGCCAGGTATGCATCCAATACAATGGAAAAAAAGGGTAAAATAAGGCTCTTAGACCTGGTAACAAGGAAGATATTCTGGGAAAAGCCTCGGTTTTCCCCAGGAATACCCCTAGGAATCCCCAGCTAGGATTACCCAAGCAACTCTCCAACAAAAAATGGTGGATCAGACCTAAAATTCACTCCTGATGCAATAAATGCCCATGGTATAAATTCACCAAGAGCCTCCAAGCAGGAGTTGTGGGATTGTTAATTGTGGGCACCAGTTTTGGAGGGTCTGCCACTGCCTGGTGCTCACACAGAGAATAGAGAAGGAATTATTTTCCTGGAGACAGGAGCCTTGTGAAATCTCCCTGGATGGGCTCTCACAACTTCCTAATGCTCAGATTTGGGTTTGTTTCGGTTGGCACAGTGAAAGCATTAAACATTTCTAACCTTCCATTCTCAAGGATCGGTTCAGAAGGGTGAAAAACATGGATCTGACTGAAATGTGATTTGAAAGAAATGCCACATTTGATTTGTGCTCCTTTTACAAGCCAAAATAAAGCACTTCAGAGATCAATAGTTAAAGAGCTTGTTCCAACTGTGCTCAAAATAAACAAACCAGAAGTTTNATTTGGCCTGAAATGCAGGAGTGATGTAAGAATTAGTTTTCAGCAAATAGAGTCAAAACGAAGCAAAATAAAGAGGTAAAAAAAATACTGATATTCTAAGGAATTTGAGTTCATCTCTATGAAATCTTGCTGTATTGGTGATTATACATTGATATCGGCTAAGAAAAAAACATGTAAATAATTTCTTGCCTCATAAAATCATAAAAACAGAAAGCCACAATACAATTAAGATATTTATTAGGCAGCTTTTTTTTTCCTTCTTTTCCCCTCGAGAAGATACAAAAGAATTTTTGGTAAGGAAACCTTTCTTTGAGGTTATTGTTGTAGCCTTTTCATTGAGCCCAGTATGTGATGATGGCCTTCCTCAACAGACAAACACATTCCTGAATTTTCTCACTTTTAGGACAACCAATACCCCTCTGCAAAGCTGATTTCTGTCTTAATGTCACAATTTAGAGCCTTTTTCTCTAAAGGAAGGAGAGCAGCAATGTTATCTGGGTTTTGTAACTGTTATCTGGGGATTTTTAAAAAATATGATCAGAAGCAAACAGTGATTTTTCCAGCTAACCAGACCTGCAGCTCCCCAATTTGAAGTTATATCAGTGNGCTCAAAATAAACAAACCAGAAGTTTAGCAGCAAAAAAACATGGGAAACTTATTCTAATAATCATTCTTGATTCCTGTAAAACCTATGGGCCTCCCCAAAATTTCATCTCATTTATTTATCTGTAATTCACCTCAAAGGGTTTCCAGGCCTNCTCATAAAATCATAAAAACAGAAAGCCACAATACAATTAAGATATTTATTAGGCAGCTTTTTTTTCCTTCTTTTCCCCTCGAGAAGATACAAAAGAATTTTTGGTAAGGAAACCTTTCTTTGAGGTTATTGTTGTAGCCTTTTCATTGAGCCCAGTATGTGATGATGGCCTTCCTCAACAGACAAACACATTCCTGAATTTTCTCACTTTTAGGACAACCAATACCCCTCTGCAAAGCTGATTTCTGTCTTAATGTCACAATTTAGAGCCTTTTTCTCTAAAGGAAGGAGAGCAGCAATGTTATCTGGGTTTTGTAACTGTTATCTGGGGATTTTTAAAAAATATGATCAGAAGCAAACAGTGATTTTTCCAGCTAACCAGACCTGCAGCTCCCCAGTTTGAAGTTATATCAGTGAATGCCATAAGTAACAGAATTTCAGAGCTCTCTGCCAGCTGGTGAAATTCATTGTCTACTTCCAGAACAAGGGAAAAAAAAAAAAGATTGGTCTACATTAACAGTAATCCAGGCTTGGGAGGAGGTACTCCAGCAGAGATTTTTCTGCTGGAGTAGGCAGCAGAATTTTCTAAAGTGAAATATCTCAGACAATGCACGTAATGATGCAAATTCATCTGGAATTTATATCCTTCCTTCAATTTGAATCAAAATTTTAAATATGCAAATCACAAGGTTGCATGGTTTTTAAATTGGAGAGAGGGAACTTTTTGAGTTTGTTGAAAAGTGCTGGAAGAATCCAGCACTCTTTCTTGATGACCACAGTTCCTGGAGGAATCCTGAAAGCTTGCAGCAGTCTCAGATCCTGCTCCATATTTCAAGAAAATATCCTGGTGTACAGAAAAGTACCAGCTGGACATTCTGCCCACACCCTCGATTGATTGAGAAGATGGAATTTGTTTTCTGTTACAGAAGAGGTTTATTTATTGATGGATGATTGGACATTGAATTCCATTTGGAATCAGTTTCTGAAATGGAGTTGCTTGATGGGTTTTAAGCTATTTTTCTACAGATAAGTGGATTCTTTAGCTCATAAAGGACTTGTCATGGATTTTCAAATCTTTACAAGAAATATTTTCTTAGTTCCATACGATGTCAGAACAATTTTAACATTTTTTTTCCCCCTCTGTGGCTTCTTTTGAAGCTACTGCCTCAGAATTTTGCAGTCATTTCATAGATTAGAAATGAGCATTTTATATTTAATTGCATTTTGCCTGCTGTACTGGCCAAAAAGAAGCATAAATCAAATTAATAGACTTTTGAAACAGTCTGTGCTCAAAGTAAAGGGTGACCAAGAGCCCAAAAGTGTTTTAAGGTTCCTCTCCCTTTCAAAACTTAAACATAGACAAGAAACTTTAATGTTATTTTGATGCTCTTGGATAACATGATTATTTATCAATTTTTGCAAGCAGAACTCCAAAGGAGAAAATTCCCTGCAGATGTTTCCCAGTGTCTTTAAGTGGTGTTTATTATATTGGGTCACTTACTAGTTTTCTTCAAAATCAAGAACATTTTGTGTGATTTCATTTTCCCATCAGAGATAACATCATGCATAACAATGTAGTGACACTTGATTGCCACTCTTGTGAAACATTTTTTAAGCAGGCAAAAATGTCTCCAGCTTCCCTTGCCATATGTATTTATTCCTGCCTTTTAAAACATCTTTGGAATGCTATGAAAATATTTTGGTTATAGCTTAACCANAAAGTTATAAAAAAATTTTTGTTAAAAATTAAACAATTAAAAAAAAAAAAAAAAAAAAAAAGAAAAAAAAGAAAAAAAACCCAGAAAATAAGAATGAATCATGAAATATCCAAATGAATTTGTTCCTCTCCCTCTGCCATGCACAACAGCATCAGCATTTTCTCATACTGATTTTTTTCATCATTATTTTTTTCTACAGCTCCAAACAAAATTGTTTGGATTATAGTGTTATAATAAAATCCAACCAATCCAAACATCTTTGATTCAGTAGCAATATTCTTTTGATTTCCCTATTTTTCTATTTTTATCTCTCTATAAATCTCAGAGGAAGAAAAAAACTCATGTATCTAAATATTTTGGCTTTTCAAATACAGTTAGTTATTGCTTGGATAAACAAACAAGTTTACACTATCCAGCAATGTGGATGTGTGGTTAAAATATTGAAATAATTTGGTGTTCTAGTAAAAAATTAATTTCATCCAGGATGATGTGAGCCACATAAATGTGTCTTTTGCTGTAGACACATGCCAGATAATGCAAAGGCTTGCTGAGTTGAAGAATATATCAAATTTAGGCCTGTCTGTGCCAATCTCAGGCCCAGGTAATTCTGTTCTATTGTTTCCAGGAAGAGAAATGTTTGTTTTATGCACAGGGAAGCGTTTGATTCATATTTGGTCTTGTCTTAAATCCCTCTCTGTAGCCCTGGCTATCAGGAGCTCTTCCCAGAAATCACAGAAATGTGGCCAGGCCAGGTTCAGCAGCTGCTCAGGAAGGTGATGGCTGGTTGTGATGTCATTTGAGGTATCCTGACGAGATTTAATGAGTTTATTGAGGAATGTGTGTGAAATACAATCTGACTGAATCTGATCAAATTCTGGCAAAAAGTGCCAATCCTCCCTTAAAAAAATACTAAAAAAAAAAAAAAAACCCAACAAATTGGATGAGATTGCAAGTGTTGTGAGTTCTCAGATGGTTCTTTAGTGAACATTAATGATAATAATAATAATAGCTATCAAGCTAATATTTTAATAAGTTATGAGTGGTGAAAAAGTGCTTCACACCAGCAATGAATATACAGAGCTATGAAAATGTACATTACTGATGTTGCTAAGGCAGTAATTTGTTTTCCTGTCAGAATATGAGTTATCAGTAATTAAATTAAATACCACTTTAGTAGATTTTTCTTGAATCCATCAATACCTTTTCAAGAACCTGTTGTTTCAGGCTGTTCTATGAAGTGATGCTTTCTAGCAGATGACAGCTCAGAAAAGCTCTGTGGAAGTGGGACTGTTTTTTCACCAAGGTGGGCAGCTGCAAACAAATAAAGCAGCTTTTTTGTTTGTTTCTGTTGGAGGGATGTAAAATGATGGATCTCTTTGAGTTCAGTCAGACTAACTCAAGAAAAAGCTGGAAATGTTTTTAATGCTGTTAGTGAGTCATTGGCTGTGGACAATGCAGACTGAGGGGAGACAGGGAGAGGGAATTCTGAAGAGACACGAGCTGTCACTGGTGGCAAACACAAATATATCATCTTATAGAGCAGTAGTGAATCAAGGCTCTGGGCTGGAAACAACCCTCTGATCATCTGGTGTTTGTGACCATTTGTTGAGGAAAAGTGAAATGAGAGGAGTCTCTGCCCAAGTTTCTGTGTCATTTTTGATATTGCCATTCCAGTGAAGTATTTTTCTGAACTGCAGTGAAACCTCAGGGGACAAAACTCTTCCCAAGTATCAGGATAAAGTGCTTAGACTGGAAAATGTGTGGATTTGCATGGGGAGCAGGGGGGTGTTGCAGTATGATTAATATGAACAAATATATATACTGTAGTGGTATAAACATATGAATTTGCTGATTTGCTAATCCTTAACCCAGATTAAATTCCTTTTGAAGTTAGCCAGACCACTGGCTCACTGATACTCAGCCACTGCCTCAGCAATTCTGGAGTTTACAATCTGGTTCCAGTGGCCAGATGCCATCCAAAGGTTAAATATGAACTTGAACTCTGCTTAAAATTCTACTCACTCTTGTCCCTCAGCCATAGCTGGCATAGAGATATTCTGGCACAATTCTTTCTAGAACATTTTATCATGTCTTAAAGCAGATCCTTTTTGCATTTTCAGTGGGGTAACTGAGTTACAGAGAGGCAAAATCCCAGAGGAACTTGGTCTCCTGCCCCCCCTTGAAAAAAAAAAATCCCAAAAGTAACAGAGAAAGGGAAGAATTATTTTGATTTAATGGAATGCTTCAGATTTACCACTATGTACAGGAAAGCTGATCAAAATTTGTGTGACATGAGCAGGCATCTCAGCTCAGTAAGAAGAAAACAATAGTTCTTTCTATTTGGCTTTCTTTTTTTTTCCATAGAATTCAAATCTTGCTACAGTTAAGATTCCCTCCAGGGAGTGCTCCAAAAGTAAACTTGAAAATGTGAGGGCAAGCACAACTATCAAAATTACTGACAAGAAAGTTGAGCAGCTTGCTGATGACAGTGGATGGGGAAATGCAGTAAGAAATACATGATTCCACGTTCAAATTGCATATCCAGTGCAGGTCAAAAAATATCTTTGCTCGGGGTTTACAAAAAATTATCAAGCACTACTTTCTCAGACTTTTGTCTGATTTGGGATTTATTTCAATCCACTAAGCCTTGAAAACATTTCCTTAAAGTGTTAATGTCCCTTTGACAATACAAAATCGACTTCCTACAAGCTGCCTGTTCCTGTAAAGTTTCAATTGGTATCTTTATATATACTTGAACTCACAAGAATGCATAATGAACGGAAAATCCTGTGGGGAAAATTAGATTTCATTTCCCATCCCATTGCCCTAAAGCACCTTTCCTTTCAAGCAAAGCAAGTGTGCAGACAGCTAGAGAAGCACCTGGGTAGAATTTCCAGAATTTTGGAATTCTCAGACTGAATTCTGAGCATCTGATTAATTTCCTGGTACAGTCAGCCTGTGGAAAATCACAGCCTGTGCTGTCATTTCTTTGTGGTCAAATGTCTTCTGCAGGAGCTGTGGGACAGAATTCCTCGGACGAGAGGTTTTGCTTCCACAGATTTATATTTCAGAAAGATGAACACTTCTGACAATGAGGGATGGAAAACAATCCTATAACACAGAATGTATTGACTGAATTTCAAAGTGATAAAAGAATAAAAATTATTACTTTAGAAAATATTAATCACAGTTCTCCTAACACTTGAATAAAGGCAACTCTGATTTTAGGATCAAACAAAAGGCAACCTGGAATGTTTTTTTTTTATGTATAGCAATAGTTAGTGAGTCCAAGGGAACTGATTTATTTCTTGTACTATGCAAAGTCTGGCAAGACATTAAGGAAATTTTGGATCTGCAAATTTATCCAGTCTTGGGTCAGCTGAGCCAGGCTGGGGCTGTAGCAGCAGACATTTAGGTATTTCAGAGTTAACCATGCAAAACCACAGATCTGATGGTGACTTCAGTTATATTGCACAGCTAAGAGGAAGTCTCCTCTCAATTCCTACTAACAGGCAGATTTGGGGTTCAATCTGTCCACTTTTGTGCATAAGCAATAAAAATACAGCTTTCAGGCTGCTGCTGTGCTCAGGGATTCTCTGTGAGCACACTGGAAATGTAGCACCGTGCACTTTTAGGCCACAAACTCCCAGAACCATAGACAGGGGCAAATAGAATTCATTTTTCCTGCAGGGGGTTTAAGGAAAGGAAATCAGATATTTTTTCTGTGATGAACAGCTGTCATAACACCTCCCTGTCTCAGTCATTTTTTCTACATCATCCTCTGTTGTGCTTTTGATAGTTTGCAAGCACAAAGGTGCTTTTATCACAGGTATTAAATATTCCTCAGGTTAAGTCTTTCTGTGTTGGGAACGTCTGCCTTTGTGTTACTTAGTCATCAAAACAGGAATAAAAACACTGTGCTGAACATTGTACAAAGGTACTTTATAATTGATCTAAAGAGACTGTCTAAAATAGATGAGGCAGGGTTAGGTGGAAGTGGACAAAAAGCTACTTTCTAAGACAACATTAAGGAAATTGTGCTAGAAATGGCTAAAACTTCTCTGAGAATTGATACTTTTGATGCTGTTCAGTATAACGTAACTTCTCCTCTATTTGCTGTGACTGCAATATCTCTTCCCACTCTTCTCCTTGTCCATCTGAAAGCTCTGGAAGTGTCCTGACAGGGAATAAATCAAATATATCACCCCAAATTTAATAATGAGAGATGGGTTTGTTTAAGCAGTGGTCACTCTTGGCTGTGACAGCAGCAGCATGGCTTGGGACAGACACAGAGTTTTGTTTTATATTGTCAAAGATAAGAAAAACAAGCTTCTTCAATAATAAAATTATCACATTTGAAATATTAGATAAAACATTTCATTCTTTCCTATTTTTTTTTTTAATGTTCACCTGGAAAATAAGTAATTATCAAAACATCTTAAGTTTGGTCAGTTGTTATTTTTCTGATTTTTGCAGATTTAATACAGTGAAATGTAATCATATTCTCAATTGCTGCAGAATTTCTGACTAGAAAGAAAAGCTCTCATCTTGTGTGGATAAGCAAGGACTTGAATAAGATCAGGCTTAAGTATCTTGCCTCTTGCTTTTGAGAGAGGGAGTTGGTTTTGAATGGTAGACCTTAATTTTTTAAAACTCATTTCATATTCAAGTCACATTCAAAAATTAAGAAATGTAACAGAACATTATGGACTGATCAAATTTTAGGACTAAGCATAACTTTAGTTTGCATGAAATAAATAAAAACAACACAAAGAAAAGCTTGTTGAAAATCAAATTCAAATTAAATTTGGGTCTTTGGAATACAATGATATAAGAAAACTATTTAGAGATTTCATTCTGGAGTGGTAAAAATGAATATTCTCCAGTTCAGCTGTGGGTATCTATGGCACACAGTTTCTTGCTCCATCAGAAAGGAAGGCAATGAAAGCACAGGATAATTCTGTCCTATCACTTGGCACAGCATCAGTTGCGCTCACTCTTCTATCACAGCTTTTGAAAGCAGGGAGACAGCACCTATCTGGGTAGGAAACACTAACTCAGCAAGGAAGCTTTCCAATCTAGTATTAAATATCTGCACTTCAGACAAGCCCCATAAAATTCCCTGCCTTGGAAGTGCAGTCCTTACCAAGAAGTCTCTCCTCCCTGAGGTTGGTGGAGTTTGCTCTTCACTGCTAATTGACATCTGCACTTTTCCTTGTGAAGTATGGGGATGATGAAGACCCTTCCTCTCAGACATTCCACACATACCCATAGGAATAAAAATAACACGGTGGAGCCTGTATTTGGGTCCTGCCAGCACAAAGATTGATTTATGGAGTGTTGCTGTGTAAGTCACCTGAACGTTTGTTGAGCTGCTGCATCCTCTCCAGAGCCATAAAGACCAATTCAGCTCTTTTATACACAAACATCACATATTTCATGTATTATTTATGAAGCCTTAGGAGGACTTTTTGGCAGGTGCATTTGGCTCGCAGTTGGAAAATCTGTGGTACAACTGCTTAAACTGTATTTGGCTTTCTTTGAGTACAGAAACATCATTACCTGACTTTGTCAGGGTCTCCTTCCAGAGCTTCACATGTGGGGCAATGACATCGCCTGGGCCATGTAAAACTTGCACCTCATCTGCTGAATCATTCTGGAATCAGAACTCTCAATTATGCATCCTTTGTCTCCCCACATCACCAGAAAGGAGGCGTCTCCTAGGGATTTTGCTGATGATCTCCTGGAATGTTTAAAACACTTGAAACTCCTCGCACTGCAGGAGAACAAACTCATAGCACTTCATCCTCACTGTGCTTTATCACCTGAGAGCATTAATGATCATTTAAGAACAGCTCTGTTGGAGAGTGATGCAGCTATTTCAGCTTCTAAACTTGTGCTAGCCTATAATTCCTCCCTGTGAGGGTGGGCAGGCCCTGGCACAGGGTGCCCAGAGCGGCTGTGGCTGCCCCTGGATCTCTGGCAGTACCCAAGGCCAGGCTGGATGGAGCTCTGAGATACCTGGGATGGTGGAAGGTGGATATCTGGTATTGAAATATTATTATAACTGGTGGAAATCCTTTGGTGTTGTGAGAGGTTTATGACTTTCAGTGCCCATACGCAGAAAATTCTGATTAACTGCAAATGGGGTTTGGTCTGTGAAATCCACAGGTCTCACTCTGGTTTTAATTTTGAGGGTGTAACTCAAAGCAGTTCTTGGGATTTCAATGGGATTAAGGCCAAGGAAGAAAGTAAATGAGAACAGACTGTGAGCCATATTGTTACAAATCTGTTGTTTAATGTCTCATCTGGATCATTTCCCGTGAGCTTCCCTATCTTTGAAAAAAAGAATAGGGAAAGGGAAAGTTGAAGGCAGGAGCAGTGGGATCAGCATCAAAGGGCTACCAGGGTTAATGAATCCTGCTAATATTAATGAATTAATTGGTTACAATCAATATTTAAAACTTTTTTTATTTAAAAAAAAAAGTGCTTCCTTGCTTTCGCCTTAATTTAACACCAGCAACAGTAATAAAAAATATTTTATGAGAAATATTTTGTACATTTTCCTCCCTTCATGTGCATTATTTGTTTTTTCTTTGTTTCTGGAGGCATTGTGTTTTTAAGTAAGGACCTTCAGACCTGCTATGCTGCTCTTCCATTGAATTTCTAATCACAGAATAAGCAGCAATTCAGGCCTGTCAACAGTTTTGTAGCTCTCCAGCAAAAGCTAATAAATATGATAGCTGTTGCTGATTACAGGTCCATAGGCAGATAAGATATCCAACTCTTCTATTACATCACCCTGTGGTTACAGCTAGAAACAAAACACTCCATGTTGTGGTTTGCTTTCATTTATGCCATGAACACTCTGTTGTGCATTGTGAGCTCTTCATTTTCACATTAGCTTGGTTACTATGAGACTCTCAACAAATAATAATAATAAATGTAATAATTAATAAAACCTTACTCCAGATGATAAGGTTATGTCCTTTCTTTCACTAATCTAGGTCTAGACAACTGACTAGCACTAAGACACTTTCCAGTGAACTATCACAGTCTTCATTTATCCAATAGCTTAAGGGTTTGGTGCAGATAAGAATAAAGTTTAATATATGTGAAATATTTGCTGATACAGTTATATTTCTTTGGTTTCTTACCCTTAATTATGCAAGGAAATCATAATGCCACTCCATTAGTTCCTCCTTCTTCTGTATTCTCTCTGAGCTGCAGACATATCATTGAGACCAAAAAAAAAAAGCCAAATATATGTAAAGATAAAGCTAATTCATTATTGTTTTGTGAAAAAACCTCATGGTTTCAATTTGTCAGCCTGTTTCTGATGAGAACAGAAGTTAGAAGAGTTTGTAACTCAGAATATTCCACTTTTGTAAGATCAGTGGGACACGCTTCCATTTATTTTTCTCATTCTGGAAGGCCCAAAGAAACAGTTTTGCCCACTATTTTCTTTTCAGAACTGTGGAATATTTAGTATGATATTTAGAAATAGATAAGCTAAATAATAAAATGCAAACCTGAACTGAAAACAAAGTCTGGTTCTTCTGTCTCTAAACACAATAGTAAATGTGTTTCTAGTGGATTATTTACTGTTGTAGCCACAGTCACCCTCATCCTCTGAATTCAGCTCAGCCAAGGGAATATGGAGAAATCTACCTCCCAGTTAAACTCTCAACATGGGAATCAGGAAGGTGGATCATGGGTTGAATTGGCAATCCAAATATCAGTTATTATTTTCACACTGGCTCCATGGTAGATGTGAGGAACGAAGTAAATTCAACTGCATTTGAGTGCATCTTTATATTGCTTCTTGATTTTTTAAATGTTTACAATAATGTCACACTTCAGTCAGGGAACACTATGGTTGCTTCTTCTTCTTCTTTTTTTTTTTTTTTTTTTTTTTTTTTTTTTTTTTTTTTTATTTGTTTCTTTTATTTATGTTTTTTCCCAGCAAATATATTTATTAATTTGCCCTTGAAAATGAAGTGAGGGAAGCAGCTATTGGGAAAAAAAAAGGTAAATCTTGACCCTTTTTGTAAGTCTGCAGAAGAAGTACCATGAGGGGAAAATACAAAGTCATCCAGAATGAATTGGATTGGACAAGTTCCAGTGGAACAATCTGGAGAAAAAAGCAGCACTGACTTTTATGTGTTTAATCTGGATGTACCCCCGGTTTACGTAAACACGCAGAAAACTTCTGGGTGTGAGGATAATTGATGTCCCAGTGATCTAGAGAACATCCTTGGATTTCTGCATGTTTAGCTGTATTTACCTCAGTTATCTTGCAGTGCAGTGCTTTTCATGAAACAAACGCAAACCACCGCAAGCAAATGTTTTTCTGCTCACCCCCATCCTCAGCTCAGGGCTTTCAACAACTAAAAACCCTCTGGCAGGATCCTAACACCAATCTGTTGATGTGATGAGCCAAAGCGTTCTAGAGGTGCATAAATTGTGCATAAAAAAATGAAAATAAACATCTCCAGAGCTTTTGGAAGCCAAGGAGATTCACCTGGACCTATCCAGGGATTGTGTTCACAAGTCATGGTTCATGCAACCAGAGCTTGGCATGTCCTGGGGTCTGGTGGTTCAGTGCAGCTCAGAGGAGGACAGAGGGATATTTTCACTGGATAGGCTCTCCCACAGAATGCCAGAGGATTTTTTCCCCTCAGGAATGTTCCTCCAAAGGGCTGGTCCAGACTGCAGAGGAAAGTGGAGTCTGGGTTTCCCTATCTGCAAACACACAGACCAGAAAAGAGGCTGAGAGGCCAAATTCTGCCATCCCCTGGGAGCCCTTCCAGCAACCATGAGCATTGGGATTTATAATTTATAATCCTAGAGACTGCTGGGTTGTAGAACAGATCTCATCATGCATCAATGTGACCAAAACACTACAAATGGTAAATTCCAGAGCTCCCTGTCAGACTGCTAAGCCTCTCATCTTGATCTTATCTTTAACCTAGGCCAACGTTTGGTAAATATGAGCTGTTGGCCACTTTTGCAGATTCTTTTTCCTAATCATCTCTGTGCCTTTCGTGACAATGGGAATGTGGAGAGGAAAAAAACAAAGATATTTTCTCTCTCAGCAAAAAGTCCAAACTGTTCTCATCACATTTGCCAAGATAAGAAAGATGTGATGTGGCGTTCAAGTTCTTTAAGTTGAGGCCATGAAATTGTTTCAGGTAGAAATTCCATGGTGGGTTAATTGTAAGAATAAACCCAGTGAAAAGTTGTTTACCCAGAGTGTTCTGATGTAGTTTTTCCTGTCCTTACTTCAGTGTTTTGCCTCTTAGAGTAAAATTGATGTTCCTACAATAAAATCCAGCTTTGGCATAGGATCTTTTTACAAGGACTATTGGAAAGACACACATCCTACACTGCTTTCACCTGTTAAAAAAAGGTCTGCCTATAAATATAATTATAGCTTAAGTTCAAGCTTTGATATTAAGGAATTTCAAGTCAGTGAGACATTTGGAAAATATGACTTCTTTTATTCAGGTATTCCAATTATTTTCAGTTGATGATCTTTCAGTGGAGACGAACAACTTTTTTTACTGTGTTCCTAGAATTTTTTGCTGTCGAATTCTGATGTTGGAGCAGCTGACTTGTCATAGTCTTGTCTATGTGGACAAGTAATTGGACTTGTCCTAGTGAGCAAAATGAATTATTAAGGTAAAGATGTGGACTCCTGCTCCTCTCTGTAAAGCACTTTAGAAAAGCAAGGCCTGTATTTATGGTGCATCTGTTAAAAATTGATGAGTGACATTTTATGACAGAAAATAATTTCACCTGGGATGCTTTTCTAGACAGAACATGACATATCCTACCTCCTTTCCTGCAGCTGCAGGAAGGTTTTTCACACTACAAAATGCATTGATAACAAGGATGCTCTGATAGAATATTGTTCATTGTTTCTGGACTCTAAAAATGTGTATAAAATGCCATTTTTTTTCCAAATTCCCAACATCAGAAAGGTGAAACAGTTCACAGCACATGACAGGACAAGCCCAACTTTTTCCAGGCCTGTCTGAAACATTTGTTTGATCAGAGGGACGCCTTCACAACATGTTGGAGGTGAGGACATTTCTGTGGAACAATGCGGGATGTCCATAACTTGCAGGATATGCATTTATTCCATGAATCCAGCTGACAGCTCTGTATAATTTCATAATTCAGCTGACAGAGCTAAGGACATCAGCCAAAGAAAGGGGAGGGAATGTCTGGCTCCTCCAGCAGCAGATTAATGCGTCAAAGGGAGAGGAAGCGAATATTGAAAAGATCAGGGGCACTGATGAGCTGAGCATGCCAGAGGGGGGACCTGCCCAATCTGTCCCACAGCCAGAATTATTACAGCAGTGCTCACAGGCCAATTCTGCACTTAAAATTCTGAAAATTGAAGCAGCATTTGGAAAATCTGTGCCATACATGCTGCCATAAATGCTCCAACCTATCCAGCCCCTCAGAGCTCAGGAAGGATGACATCAGCTGAAGAGTCACACAATCATGGCTTGGGCTGGAAGGGACCCTAAAGCCCATCCAATGCCCCCCCTGCCATGGCAGGGACACCTCCCACTGCGCCAGGGTGCTCCAAGCCCCATCCAGCCTGGCCCTGGGCACTGCCAGGGACAATTCCAGCTTCTCTGGGCACCCTGTGCCAGGGCCTGCCCAGCCTCATCTTCCCCAAATCCCATCTCAGCCTCCTCTCTGCCAGTTTGAAGCCATTCCCTCCTGCCCTGTCATGGGCTGCTATAAATTGTCTCTCTCCATCTTTCTTACAATTAGATAAGATAGGTGAAATTGCTCTACAGGAATCCAATGAGTGGATTCTGTTTAATTCAGAGCTATGCAAGTTTTTATTTTAATTTTTTTGATTTGTTAAATTGAGCAGACAAATGGCCCAAATTTTTTTGAGAAGTATGGTTTTCTGATATATATTTGTTCATTGTCTAATTGAATGAAATTACACTTATAAAAATAGTTTCCCTTCTGGCAAAAACTGTTGCTTCCTGTGAAAATGTGAGTCTTCAGAAGTCACTCATTTTCCAGAATGGCAAGTTATTCTTGTATTAGATATTCTGTTTCTGTATGTTACAGAATTGAAAAAAAAAAACTACAGAGGAATAAAAAAGATTATATCTCATATTTCCTTTTGAAACAAGACGTAAAATTCCTGCTAATTCAGATATTTTCTGATGTAGCCATGACAAATAACTCTTGAATATCAATACTTTTTGGAGCTAAATTTTGTTACAGCTAAGTCAGTTACCCTTGATTTTAACATGCTTCACAGACATTCTGAAAAAAAAAAGCTTAATTAGTAAAATCAAAGCAGTGTAATTTGCTGATGATTAAATGTACTATCTGCAGCAATTGTTAACACAATCTAAGTGCTAATTTGCAGCAGAAATTCTACACAAAAATATGACTTAATTTAATCTTCTCAACAGCAGCATGTATGTCTGAATGTAGCCCATCATGCTATAGATGGCAAAATGCCAATGCCTTCATCGAGGATGGAATCAGAAATTTAAATAATTTCTGCCTGTGATCTGTATAATTGGAAAATTTAAACATGGTATTGTCTCTAAATCAGCCAGCATAAATAGGGAATATCATTAGGTACAGCTGATTGTGGTGCTGATATTAAAAACACACTCTCAGTGAATTGAGGACACAATTACTGGATTATTCAGGTGTAAACTGAAAAGCAACAACTGTACAAAAGCTCCTTCCTGACAAAGCTGTTCCTGAGATTTCTGACCAGCAGCAGTATCTGGATTACTGGAGGATGCAGAGCACCCTGAGTGCTGCAGATTTCCTTGAGGATACAAATGAGCAACTTTCCTTTCTCCTTCACAGACAGTCGGATCCTTTGGCAGGTGTCTTATGCCTTGTCTTTTTATTTCTTTTGAGGACAAATAAATGCCACTAAGCTCTGACCCTGGGTCAGCTGGGAAAGGATAATAAAAATAAAGAGGTTACACTTGGCTCTTTTCCTGCCCAATTTCTCTGGAGACCATTCTTTGCTTCCAAGATTTAATTGATATTTTCATTTAAGTCTGTTATCTTGCTGTAAGATCCTCACAGTATTTTCTGCTTCCCTGGAGAGTTCTTTTCACTATCTTCCTCACAGTCTCTAAAGCCCAGTGGGTGCTCCATCCTCCTTCCAGTAATCGACACAATTTGAGACTTTTTCTTAAATTCCTTTAACTTAGACTTCCCTCTGCTGCCTCTAAAGAACCTTTCTTAAGAAATATTTATTTCCCCAAGACAAGGCACCATCTTTGTGCATTTTTTCCAAGAGATCTTACCTGGTCTACTCTGACCTCTCTTAAAGAAGTATTATGCACAGTTTGAGAAAAAAAAAAAAAAACCTAGACAAATCATAAATCCAAAAATTTTGTCAAAACTGAAATCTATTTTCTGTGGGTCAGATTTTCAAGCCAATGTAAATTAATTGAGAGAATATTCCTAAAAGCTGTGATCCTATTCAGTAACTTCTAAATGTCCCCATTGGAGTATTCTTAAACTAATGATCACTCTAGTAGGATCAGGGTAACTTAGTGTCATTGCACAACTAAAAAAATTGAACAAAATCATTTTCTAGATGTTATTGCTTTAGTTTTGCAATTTCTTTTCTCTATGTGAGAACTATATTCCCATTCTAAGTTGGAAACAAGGAAGTTGTGTACAGCCACACGAAACATTTTGCAGTTTTGCCACTTTAATATGTCTTTAAAATGTTGATCTTCCTTTAACTTATTTTACTATGTCAATATTTCCTTTTTCTTTACTAACTCACCCACTTTCTTCTAAATTGCTTTGAAGCTTTAATTTCCTTTCTGTTTCTACTAAATTTATACCAAAGAGCCTGAATCCAATGACATCGATAGACCTAAATTTTCTCTACCACTTTGAACATCAGTTGAATTTGCCATACTTTTAATGAAATGAATGGAAGTACAAAATAAATGCTTCATGCTTACATAACAGCAATATAATGAATAGAAGAATGAATTAATAGTGTCTGAGAAATCTTAGTTCAGAAACATCTCTTATTTAACCAAGTTTGTATTAAATAGGCTGTCTCCTCACAATACTCCTTGCAGGCTATTTGTTAAACACATTTTGAAGGAACATCTTGTTTTGCTGCACATTTTTTGGACACAGACTGGGTGAACCCTGGGGTTCAGAATCTCCACACACTGAGTAGCTTTGAAAATAATATTTGTAAAGAGAATTCAGACTTGTAAGTGGCACCATGTGTTTTATAATGCAACTGAAGCAATTATCCTGAAATTATCCCTAAAGGAATTCTGGTGCATTGGGAAAGGGAAGAAAAGGAGAGAAGGAATTTCATAGGTGACTTTATGTAAAACAGCTTTTGTTCCCTTCCCTGCTCCTTTGGATTTCCAGCCTTTTCCAACAACTTCGAAGAATATTGGCTTATAACAAAAATATGCTTTGTGTTAATATGTGAGGAATTTAGGTCACTGAGCATTGTTCATTTTTGTCTGGCCCTTGAATTACATGAGGTTTCCAATAGCCACTGCAGCTAATGAAAGTTGTTTCTGTTTTCATATGAACTTGCAGACAAACAAATGCCAGTGGAAATCTTCAGGGCTGCTGGTTTGCCAGGCCTAGGAGGAAAATGTGCTACTATCTGATAGCAGGAGTTTTGTTCTACACAGAAATTAAATTATGACTGGTTGGTTGGCTGGTTGGTTGATTGATTGATTGATTTGGAATATGTTTTTCTCTCCAGAAAACAGATGTGATAGAATTCTTCATGTCCATTGCTTTGTTCTTAGATGTTAAAGTAAGAAAATGCAGTTTAGCAAAGCTGAGAAAGTAGTTTAACAAAGTTATTAAGTTTTTGGTTGAATCTGAGCAGGAACTGTGGAGGAAATGTTGATATATTGTAAAAGATGTCTTGAATCAAGAAGGTGGAAGAAGTATTAGAAGCAGTTGTGTTAGGAAAATATTTATTCATATTGATACTTTCTAGAAGGGTTGTAACTGCATCTTCTTTCTCCTTTTTTTAACCAATTACCAAGGTCTTCTTTCACAAGTGTTACTGCCTCTAATGTAGGACACATAAACAAAATCAATACGATGCCCACATGAAAAAACAAGCTTCAAAAGACCCTCGTAGTGTATTCTTACACCCAGGTGCCAGAAAATGGGGTGACTGGGGCCAGAAATCTCCTACATCATTGAGAGGAAAAGAAGTTGATGTGCTGAAGTGGTTGCATCTACCCATAGAAGATGATGTGCTGCAATTCCAACATTAAATATGAGCAGTTGGGAGCCTCTTCCCCTAAAATGGTGCTGTTGGCAAGTAACAGGAAAGGGACAAAATGTAAAGTGAAACCCTGAAAATAGGAAACCCAGAAGCTGAAGCTTCCCACATAAATCCAGTTTCTACCTCTTCTGCAACTCTAGAGGAGTTGTTTTCCTTTCTTCCCCTCAAGGTTTCGGCACAATTCTGCACACAGACCAGACAGATTGGGATGGCTCCACTTGGTTTAATTAGCAACTGTTCAATAATTCTTCCTTCTGCTCGTTGTGTGGCCCTTTTACTGCGTGCTGCTCAAAGCCACATCTGAAAACAATGCTATCCATTTTCTCCTGAGATTTATTAAGGGATGTGTCAGTGGAGAAGAACCACTTCACAAACATTTCATTTTCACAGTGCAGTGTTATAGTCATTCCCACAGTGAAAATTGCAAACCACAGGACAGACACAGAGATTGACTAGCCACTCATTTTTTGTGCCAAAATTAAGACAGGCAGGATCTGGATTTAAAATTCTTTTTTTTCCAAATATTTTGACAGATGTGGAACATTCCCAGCAAAATCCCTGCCACCTTCAGTTGTCACCATGAGAGTGCAGTTGTTTTGTGGGTCACATCCAGGAACGCCAGTCTAGACAAACAAAATGCAGAACAGCCCATCTGCAGCTGACCTAGGAAAAGTTCAGCTTCAGGGAGTTGTCCAGCACCACACTGAAAGTCTGGAGCATGTTATTGTCTCATCCCTTTCCCCAAGGCGGGACTCAGCTGCACAAGTCATGAGACCAGAATTTGGAGAAACTTTTGAAATCAAAAGGCTTCTTAAGATTTTATCTTTATTTTCTCTAAAGTCTCTGCTCAGAACATGGGGTAAAAATGGAATGGAGTTTCAACACTTAGCAACGAGTACTGTTTGGATTTAAGCATTTCAATTTTTTCATTAATTATTTTTGTAGTAAAGGGCTTCCCAACACATCTTCCATCCTCCTTGAATAATATCTGAGTAGAAAGGGCAAAGAAGTTGTCATTGTCTTTTGTCAAATGAAGAACATCGTGAATTTATTTAAAATCAGAACTGCAGAAAGGAAAAAAAATCAAGACTATCAGGTTTCAAGGGAGTTGAATGGTTTTTTTACTGATCTTGGCATTTCTAACCCGTTTTCTTGAGGTTTTGCCTCACTTGCCTTTCCATCTCTGTAGGTAACACTGCCGTCACGACATGACTCTCAGTCTTTCCCAGAATGGGCCCATTCTTTGTTCAAAATGACACAGCACTTTTAGGAACCGTACCCTAAAACCCGTGCACAAAAGCCTGAATTAAGATTACATGGGAAACGATAATTGCACCATTTCCCAGCTTTCATCTGCATGCCTTGTCAGATCTAATTTTGCCCTGCCTGTGCGTGTGTGCATGTGTGTGCTCGAGGGAGAGAAAAAGGCCACAGAACAATCCAGGGAGGCCCTCCAGAAGTGATGTGGAAGTGGTTCTAGTCTGTGGGTATCTGATGGCAGGAAAGAAAACCTCTGGGAGCAGCATGGAGCTGCAAAATCCAGAGCTCAGAGGCTCTGCTGCTCACTCTGGAGGCAGAGGAGGGAGCCTTGAGCAGGGAGATGTCTGCTCTGCAGGGACCAGGGCCACTGGGGGACACTTTCCTGGCTGGATGAGCAGCAATTTTTTTTTTTTTTTTTAATATAAATGTAAATAATATCAATGCAAGTTCTGGGAAGGAAGTGTGACATTCAGGCGTAGGACTCCCTGCCTCCCTGCTCCCACACCTGACCTGTGCCCCACAGTCTCCAGTGGCATTTCTCTTTTCCTGACTCATTTATCCCAGCCTTTTCACTCCTCAGCTCACTCCTTCAAACTTTTTTTTTTCCTCCTTGCCTCAATCTGCTTGCTTAAGGTAGTGCCTGTTCTTCCTGACTCATAATCCGTTTTTTTTTTCCCTGTTTTATTTGTATGTGGTTGCCCTTCCAGCCACCTGAGCACTCAGGTGTTCCATCTGTTGTGTCCCATCCTTGTCCAGCTCCTGTTCACAACAACCCAAAGATATTTCGTGTTTTTGCAGCTCCAAGCTTTTCCTAGGCAGGACAAATGGGATGTTCACAGAGTCTGAAGTGCTCCTTTGCTGAGAGGAAATGTCTGTTTTCCTGTGCAGGAATCTGATGATGGTCATGTTGAGCTTTTTTTGTAATTCTTGGTTAAATCTCTCTGTGTCTTACTGGGAATGACCAGGACAGGCACATCTCGCCTTCAGTGGGATAATTGTGAAATTTCTTTTCAGTGCCAGGTCTTTTCAGCTGTTTTGTTTTCTTTTCTTTTTTCTTTTTTTTTTCCTGCTTTCAATAATAATAATTATTATTATCATTGTTGCTGCAAATTATGTGGGTAAAACTGCACATTTTCTCTTCTCTTGTTCTCAGAAATGGCTGGAATGTAAAACAATAAATCAACCCTGGAGTGGCATAAAAAATACCAGCCTACATCTGACAGTAAAGTTTAAGGACCTGAAAATAGGTTTTTTCAAGTGAAATGTCAGGTAATTTCCATAAGCAGTCACAAGTCGCCATGTCATGCATTAGCAAAATTAATTCTGGGTTATTCCCCTCTATCCAGAAGAATAAAGCAAAGCATAAAGGCCCTTAACATGCCAAGTGTCAAATCCCAGCATCTGAACATGTGGCAATTTCACCAAATGGAATGAGATGTAATTAGTTTTTATGTGCCCATAACACCCACGGTTAGCAATTTATTATATTTTCATTACTTCTATGATGCAGCACCTTTAGTGAGTGCAGGGCACTGCTATGCAAATAATGAACACACAGTAGCATGTTGGGAAGTGTCA
>VWZN01019079.1:458430-516514 GCA_013396955.1 Regulus satrapa
TTTTTCAATTTGCCTTGGCCTTGTTTCAAAGAATTTGGAATTTTGAGGGTTTAACCCATTTATGAGCTTTGGAAACACACCTCCACAAATTCCACTTGGCTGTCATGTTGCTCAGGAATGCTGAGTTTTGTTAGGCTGTGACAAACACTTCCTTACTCTGGGAACACAGCAAGGAAAAAAAATAGGATTTCAGAGCTTTTTGCATTTCAAAACTCTTCAAATAATTTGAGCTACATGCCTCTCTTTCCTCTCTTTCATCTTTCATTTTTATAAAAACAGTGGTTGTGTTGAGGACATTTTGAGACTTGGGGGTTTTCTTCTAGTGACAAAGAGACATCTTAAAGCTAAAGCACACAACTGTAAATCACCACTCCCAGTTTTACAAATCCTGTTGAGTAAAATCCTTACTAAAATGCTGTTATGGCTTTAAGCATCTGGTTTAAATCTTTACATGGGTATTAAGGTCCTGTAAGACTAAATGGGGGAGCTCTTGTTTTGTTGCAAGATGTGATCCTTAAAATTTACTGTTTCACAGAATATTTCCCTTCCCCTCTGCTCATATGTTCTAATCCACCCAAAGCTAATTCATCCTTCCTTTGCCTTCTTTGTGGCAATGAGAAATCATGGGCACTGTTTTTAAACTTCTGAATGAACGTTTGAGAAATTAATTTCTCAAATTAATGAGGGTTTCTGCACTCCAATATAAAGGCAATGGCATCTTGGAGCTGTACTTAGCATTGACAGTCTCCAAAACTTTTATTTTCTGGCAACAAAGAACCAAAAAAAACGTAAGCAGCAGAAGTCTGGAGGAAAAAAAAATAGTAGAATATTCTTTTGTTTTAATGTTAACAGCTTAAAATTCCATGTAAACTGCTTTTTGTTTTTTTCAAAAAAGGTTTTGTATAGTAAAAATGTGGGGTTTATGAAAACATGTGACAATCTCCTGAATGTGGCTGAAAATCAGTCACTCCTTTATGCAGATTTTATGTGTCTCACTGGAGAAGAAAGATTCACCAATAATTAGCATGACCAAATATTGAGAAAATCCAGGGATGAGTACTTCATATAATAAAATAAAGTTTGTTAAATTTAATGTCATTTTATAAAAATAGATTCTCTTTTCATGATCTATTATAATGAATAATTTTCTTAATGTCCCCTTCTTCTCCTCAGTCATTAGCTCTTTTTTTCCCCTTGAAAAGGCCTTTCTGAAATTAATTTATGGTGTCTTTATTTGTAAGAACTTACTACGAGGTTTTATTCTTAATATCCTCTGAGGTTCATAGTAGTGTAATAAGGAATTATTATTATGAAAATAACTTTAACTGCTCCTTCTTCAGTTTTGTTCCACTGCTCTGAGGTAATGCTTGGCTAAAAAAATAATTTATTGAACCAAAAATGTATTTTTTTTATGAAATTCAAGTTGCCTTTCCCAGTGCACAAAGATGGCTCCATGAAAATATTACCTGCAGAATCCAAATTGAAATAAACCCGATAACGTGTTCCTGCTTGCACAACAATAAATTTATTGTGGTTTAAGAAGGAGAAGGCACAGGGAGTTTGGCAAGGAGAAGTCTCTGGGGGTGGTGGTTTTGCCTCTCCAACACCCAACATGAAGCGAAGCCTTATTTTCTTCTCTCAGGAAATTCTCTTCTTAAAGCTTATCCCAAGACATGTCTACTCTTGGATGTTCTGTTTCCCTGAATTATTACCCCAATTAAAACATTTTGGGCTCTGATTTCCTAATTTTCGAAGTTCACCCTTACTGTATTTTTACAATCAGGCACTCAGAGTTTTCTCTGATTTACCTCATTCTGTGTATGGTTTCTCATCCTTTGCACCCTTCTCATACCTGGGATTTTGTTCCTGTTTTTAATTATTCACCCAGTGACAAATCATCAGGATTCAAATCACCTTCCTCAATAGCTGATCAATTTTTCAGGAATATATCCCAGACAAATGCATTACGAAAGTCAGAGGTTTAATGCTGTGGCAAATAAGACTGGTCAGCCTGAAAAGTACTAATTTTATTGTAGAAAGATCATTATTTGAGGAAACTAAGAAATTACCACGTTTTTGGCGTCATGAAGAGATTCATTCTAGGAATTTGTCAATAAAGCACAGCACAGTAACAGCTGCTTTTGAAGCAGAAGGTTTTTTGCTGTGTTTCACACTTGTCAAATACTGTTCATTAATGGGTGACTTCTGCAAGTGCTTTGTTAATCGTATTTTTGTATATATTTTAATATTGCGGATGAACTTAAATGCAAAATGACCCAGAAGCACAGAGGAGTAAATAATGTCACAGTGTCCAGCAGTCAGAATTTTACAGCATTATGCACAGGTTTCTCCACCTTTATTTTTCCCATGAAATTTAGCTTACAAATGCCAGTCACTTCCTTTTTCCCATCCCATGCATTCAGATCCAGCAAAAAAAATAAAACATTTCATGTTCCCGCTCTGAGCTACTCTCCTACCTTTTTTTGGAAAATTCTGTGCAAGACAGGAGCTGTGGATGTCACAAAGTTTTATCACCCACCTTCACAGGGAGGACTCTCATAGAGTTTTCTGGACTGGGGAGGATATGAGGGAAATCCAGGTTTCATTTATGAACAGTCACCAGACCTGTGCTACGTCTCTTGTAAAGGATAAAAGAGGCACTAGAACGCTAAAGGAGGTTTCCTTCTTCATTGAGAAATACTCTTTTCAAATCTCTGATACCAGGATCAGAACATAAGGGTTTTTTGAGGGAGGGTAGTAATTTTGCCTGTTATGTAGCAGAATTTGTCTAAGATCTTCACAAGTTTGTATTAATGGTGCTGAACTCCTTCAATCCCCTTACTGGGAGAAATGTCATTATTTTTAGTGCAGTTGCTGTCACTGCAGGGGAAAAAGGAGATATCACATGCTTGGAACAGAGAGGTTTGATGTGATAGTTGTAAATATCTCAGAAAAAGCAGACTGAAGTACTGAACTGTTCCTCTAAAAACACTGATAAATCCAAAATCAACACAGCCATGGGTCACTCTGATGGTTTGAGAAAGACTGAGCCTGTTTGTACCCATGGGCCCAGAGAATAATGTGTCATTCCTAGTGAAATTTGATTGAAGGCATATGCCAAGGCAGGACAAAAAGCATTCTTATTTATATAAAATTTACCCATATTAATTTTAATTCTAAAGGACAGAGTATATTTTGGAACATTGTTTTCTGAGGCACTGAGAAATGGCAAAAAGAGGGAGCAGATCTGTAGAATTAAGTGGGACCTGTGCTGTTGCCTTTCCTGGCTTCAAAAGGGGGAAAAACCCAAAATGAACAGATAAACAGAGGGCTAAATGAAAGAAATTTTTATCTAAAAATTTGGCAAAAATTGGTGAAAAATGCTACAGAGAACACTACTGACTGTTGTATTTCAGCAGTTCCAAGCAGTGGTACCATGTGTTTGAATGCTAAAAGTAGTTTTAAAATTGACAGGAAAGTTAAAAGCAGTTTAATTAAAAATATTTCATGGCTTTGATTTGTCTCTACCTAGTTCACCATTCAAGGTATTTGGAAAATTGTTTTTTTCCTATTTTATTAATGGTTTGGGGTTTTTTTGTTTTTTGGGTTTTTTTCTTGTATAAGGGGCAGCCACAGATTTTTGCCTTTGGAAAGTCATTCTCTTTGTAGGTTGGGCATAGATTATCTTGGTAATATTTTATTCTCTGCTTTAAAAATGCCCCTTGAGGGTTGTAAGTTGAGCATGAGATAGTCCCTATCTCAAACACGGTGAGGTCCTCCCATGATTGCAGCTGTATTTGGAATGATATTAATAAATATTGCTGATATTTGTTTCCCTCCTTTCATTCAGTCTGGCTGTCAGTTCTTAGCTTGTCCTCACTAGGTTGGTCATTGTCAAAGGCATTTCATGAACTTTCTGACTTCTCTGCTGGCTCAGGAGCTGTTGAAATTCAGCAGGCAGCTGGATGGAGATATCCTCATTAAAGAAATTGTCTTTTGCAGCCTTTGTTTATTTGCTCAGCTCTGTGCATGAGCAGAGGGCATGTTGAAGGCAAATATCTTTGGAAACCTAGAAAGGAGCACAGGGGACTAAATAAAGTCACCAGGGAAAGGAAAGGCCTGCTGTGCATACATCAAGTGCTGTATTTGTCGTGCCAAAACAACAACAAAGCCTCATTGTGAATGATTTCTTTTGCCAGTTAATTTTTTCTTAAATGAATTTATTCTGCCTTTCATGGACTATAGGAGCATATATTGAATATCACCTTTGCAGGGTGACTCAGGGCATGAACAGAAGGTGAATAGATAAGACGGGAGTTTCCATTAGTAGCTGGTTATTCATTCCTCGTGGTTGCTCCTCAAGCTGGTGGTGGGAAAGGCTCCTCAGTTAGGGAGTTTGGAAGCCAGCAAAGTTCTGTTCAACTCTAGATTTAGGATGGCCAAAGCTTTGGGTGTTTTAAGTGCAAACACTTCCAGCAAAATGGCCTTCAAGGAAAGGGAAAACACAACTTTTGCTCTATGTTAAAGCCACAGAACCCTTGAATCTGTACATGCCAAGCGAGCCCCAAAGTCAACGACTTCAGCAGATTTTTTTCAAGGCTGAAACTTGTGTGCTTTGTTAAAAGGATGAACTGTCGCGTATTGAAGGCTGTTGCAATTAAAGATGACACTGGCAGCATTTTAGAGCACAATTTTTTGTTGTTTTCCCTCTAAAAGCTGTTTTAACATTCAGCTTCATGGCTTCTAACACGTACACACATCTAGCAGAGGTTGCCCTCCACTGGATCCCACTTCATTATCCAGCCTGTCAAAGAAACACTATCCCAAGAGTCAGGGGAAAGCCACACACAGCATCCACTGTATGTTATTGTTGGCATCCTGAACTGGCACAATTAAACAGCAACTCCAAAATGTCCCCAGCTCAGTACTCTTTGTCAGGGCTCAGACACTGGGAAAAGTAAAGCACACACATGAGACAGAGAGAAATAATGATTTGAGGAACAGACTGATGGGGAAGAGAACATCTTACAGGGAAACATAGAGGGGAAAGGGAATTTTATACAGAAAAAAAAAAATATAGCAGAGTTAGATTTCCTCTTAGTGAAGTATGAGGAGAAACTGGAAGGAAGACTTGAATTTAAAATGGCAGTGGAATGATCTTGCAGATGTCACAATGGTCTAAAGAGTTTATTTCATTCAAAATATCAGCAAAAAGAAATTATAGTTTCATAGATGCCAGTGGGGGGTTTCCCACTCCTGAAAATAAAATATTTATGAACAAATTTGCATTGTTCAAGAACATTGTTTCAAAAAGTCCTCAAAATTCTTTCTTCTCCATTGTGTGATGCACATCTTTCAATCCTTCAGCTTTTTTAACAATCAAAATGTAAGTTTTTAACCTATTCTGAGGGAGCACATCTCTTTGAGGCAGCGTGAGTTGTGCTGTTCACAGCTCAGGATGCTCAGTCCCTGATGCTGGTCAAGTGGCATCTTGATGTTTCTAATTGTTATTGTCAGAAATGAACCATTCCTCTCTTTCAGTTCAGAAATTCTGAATCCCCAATAGTTTTTTAGTTTCTCTACTACCCCATTGAACATTTTATCTTTTTTTTTTCTTTTTTTTTTTTTTTTTGTCTTTCTAAATATCCACATCATCATAAGGTAACAAGATTATTATTCTAAATAAACCATCTGCATCTTGTAATCGCAATTCTTTTTTTTTTTTTTTTCTGTGTAAGAGAGACATAACAAAAAGATTATACTTGAGTCCTCCATGAAGTTTAATCTCCACAAGGTATGGTGATTTTCTAGATCATGCTCCAATACTGAAGTGTCACTTGAAGTAACTTTGAGTTCAGAGATCTAAAACTTGGTGTTGTTGTCAGCTTTATCATGTCTGGTTCAGAAGCAGCACAAGATGGTGAATCTTAATTTGGAACAAGTAATGTAGAGTTTGGTTTTTAACAAGAATGTGCCAAGAATATATTTGTTGATAGTAGTATTTGGATGACAGGGAATTCTCTTCAGTCTCCTCTTTGTTCTCAGGCTTTTTGAGGAATGTTTTTTAAAAAGAAACTTTTTAAAAGCTAAACCAACTCAGAGCAATAAGCATTCGAAGACCAAGAGACAGCTCCGTTTCCCTAGAGATAGATATTTAAAAGTGGGTACAATACCTCCTGCCAACCCTGCCACTTCCCACAGCCAGACCAAGAGGAACCTCATTTCTAGAGATTTCTCCTTTTCATCTTGTCCTTGGAGAGATATTTCTGTGACTATTTTCTAAATCCTCTCTATTCAACATTGTTGAAAAACTATCAAGTCAGGTCTGCCAGGACTAGAGAGAAGACTCCTTATGTGAATAAATATTTATTAAAGTTGAACAATGAGGGATTTCCAGTAACGATTTTCATCAGTTAATCAATTAATTAAATGAGACACAGTAGGAAATATTTTAAAGTGCCTACAGGCCATCTAAAATTATATTTGCATTCCTAAATCTTACATTGAATATACATAGCTTAAGGTTCTTTTAACAAATGTGCTGAGCCTAAGGCCTCTTCAAGCCTTCAGACACTTCGATGTTATCTAAATATAACTGACTGAATGCATTTTTGCTTAATTTAATTTCTTTTTAACCCTCATGCCTCTGTAAGACTTAAGTATCAGTGCCTGACAAATTTGAAAGGAAGT
Organism: Regulus satrapa; assembly: GCA_013396955.1. NCBI lineage: Eukaryota > Metazoa > Chordata > Aves > Passeriformes > Regulidae > Regulus > Regulus satrapa. The sequence goes on from VWZN01019079.1 coordinate 465,121, forward strand.
ATAATTATCAATTAACAAACAGCACTCTGCAGGATATCCCAGCACAAAGGAAACCAGCTTGATCTACAGAAATGACCTTTGCCACCACAAACAGCAATAGGCAAGTCAGGATTCTTTCAAGATAACGAAGAACTGGAACAAGGCCATGGCTGAGGAATTTGCAGATATGAGGAGCTGGTTATCTCCTTCTGTGCCTCTGCTGTGTGTATAGCCCAAATACTTGCCATCAGTGATGTGATGGAATGTACAGATTGCACTAAAATCTGCAGTACAATGATCTTCCCGGGTCGGGATAATGGCCTGACCTTCTCCTGCTCAAAATGAACTGCTTTGCCTTACAAGGAATGTTTTCTTGGCGTTGATTGCATTGTCTGAAATATTCCTCTGCCTGGAAGTGTGGCAGAGGGCAGGTTGAGATGCTGTAACTGTAGGATGTTCATTTATTTATTTCAAAATGAAGACAGAATGATCAGAATTTGTCTGAGTATGGCGTGAGGTCATGAGCTGTGTGTGTCCCCTGAGTGTCCATTCCCTGAAAGGGGATCCCAAACGGGCACTTCCTTCCAGGAAACTTCTTCACAGTTAACTCCCAGCAGGGTGGAACAACAAAAGTTCTGCCTGTAAAACAAGTTTATGTCATCTATCATTGGTTTGTTGGAGTGAATATGGTGCAAAGAGACTTTGCAAGCAAGAAAATATAGTATTTGTTAAGCACGAGGACTTCTCTCTCAACATGCAACTTGAAGAGGCGCAGTAGAATATTTTCATCCCATGTGTTGTAAATCATTACAAGCCTAATAGATCAAATGAGACAATTGCAGAAGCCATAATCAGAAAATAAATTGAGGCATAAAGCAGAGGCAAGGGTAAAGCCATAATGTTGTTTCATGTTTTTGAGAAGGTATGAATATACTTTAGTAATTTACTGCTAAATTGTAGTAAGAAGTAGTCCATGAGCTTAAAAAATCTAAATGGAAAAAATTAATTATTTGGCAAAAGTGTCTTATTGAGGAAATCCTCAGATCAATGCATGTGTTTGGGCACAGTTTACTCCATAAATACCTGCCTCTAATATTTTTAAATTGTATTAATTTAGTGGTAATCTCGTGTATGCCTGATGCAGACAGCATTTTCAGAAAAACAGGAGGAAAACATCTGGAAAAAATATCTGAGAATATTTTACAATCACATTAATCAATGCTATGTCATTTAATATTCATCTAAACTCATCTGAGATTAAAAGTAATGATTATAAATTATATTAAACCTTTCTGAATACTAGGAGATCACCACTGATGCAAGAAGTCTGTTTGATGTGGAGAATCTGACACAAAAATATTTCTCCCCATTTAAGAGGAGAGGGTGAAGTGAGAGAATTATTTATTATTATTATTTTAAGGAACCTAAAACACATGAAATCATTTGCCTCAGATGCCCAAGCAGTGTTTGGCTCTCTGAAGTTCCACCCTCAATTATTCTTGTGCCCCTAATCTGCCTCCTATGAGGGACTTCATGGGAATGCTTTATAAACATATTTTTATTATAAAAAATATATGAAGAACAAATTTATCTTTTTCTAATTTTTTTCAGCTGATCAGGGAATTTGAGAGGGAATTAAGTTAAATAATTACTTCCTAAGGAAAAGTAGTAGTTCTGTTCATCTAAAAATACCTTAAAACATCCAGTTCAGGTCTGTTCTCCTATCAGTGAGGAAGCAGCTGAGGAGGGACTCATAGTCTGCTCTGACAGTGAAGATTTCTGCCTCCCCACCCTGCAATGAATGGGTTTAAATGCCTACATGAATAAATCCAGACTTTTTTTTGTCTTTAAACACACTCAGTGCTGTGGCTGTTGTATAGGTGTTTGTTTTGATTGCCAAAGGCCAAAGTTTGTGACCAGACATGGGACCACAAGACCCAAACCCAGCTCTTGTACCTCGAGATTTGTCTGTGGGACAGGTGGCAGAAAACAGCCCCAGTTTTATGAGTTTATTTATTTGCCTCTTGGTTTACTTGTATTTGTTTGCATTGTGCAAGCAGCATGATATATCCAGCCAAATTCGCCGTAGTTTCAGCAGTAATTGGCAAAACGGGAGCTGATTTCCAAAAGTATTGATCTTTCCTGATGGCTTTCAGACTGTGGGCAGAAAAATACCTCTGTGCTGTATTTAGTTCTCATGAACTGCTAACAAGTTTAGCAAAACACCCTCAAGAGCTGAATTAGGATGATTTTCCTAAGGCTGTGTACTTTGACTCTTCCAAATTTCATTATTTAATGATTAATAAAAACAGGATATCTAGAGGTTTAGGAGGATAATTTTGATTATTCCTCAGTCATTGCCTCAGCTGTTGTGATAATTAAATTCAGAATTGCTACCTGTACTGTACTGAAGAGCAGAATGTTCCTCAATTAATTCTGTTTTGTGTAATCCTGGCAGGGCTCCTGGCTTCTTGCAAGTCAGTGGCAGAGCTTCATCCACTCCCCTACCATCAGGATTTCATTAAAAGAATATTTGGGGTAATTAGGGACAAATCATGAGACTCCTGTTTTTCATTCCTAATGATCACAAATAAGATCCATTAAATGCCTGCTGGAGTTAATTGGAGACCAAAGTTGCTTTCAATGGACTTTAGTTCAGGCTTTTTTCTGTTGCATGCAGGCACTTGTATAATTTTCTTTTCAGTTGTTTTTTTTCTTTTGATAGGCTTTTGAGTTCACGGTGGCACTTCCCCCTTTCCAGAGCTCCTGTCCCCTCTAGCTGAGCCCTAGTGTGGACACTCTGGGGTCACTCATGTCCCTTCCTGACGTCAGTCCTGGGCACATCCCTGCTTTGGAACAAGGCAGAGGATTGTCCTCTCATGCAAATCCCCCTCCTCCAGACTTCTTCAGTAATTTGGACCCAAATTTTTTTCCTTTTCTATTACCTGACAACCAAATGAATTTTTGGGTATCTTCTACATTTCTCATCATTCCTTGCTTACAGCTGAGTACATTCCTCTTGCAATTTTAATTATAATTTATCCACTGTTTCATTATAGGACAATTCAGGTAGTAACAGAGAGAGGAAATGTAGCTGAGCCACCTGAACATCTCTTTTCTGTTTGATAAAGAACCATAAAATTTCTGAAATCAAAGTATTTTCCCGGATGCAATTTAGGACAGATCATCACATGTGGGTTAAAATGGTGTTGGTTTTTTTAGGAATTAAAGTGAGAGAAATTGGACAACACTCTATGGCTGTGGTCTCTCAGTGGTATTAACATAGAATTCCAGCAAGGATTTCAGCCTGAAGAACTTGGTCTCTGGATAAAAATTTGGTTTCTTTCAAAACCAGAAAGAAACTTATCCAAGAAAATATGAAAGAGCAGAGAAGAAGCAGAAAAAATCAATTTATGTTGAAGGGTTGAGGAAGCTCTGTGATTTTTTTTTTCCCCTCTTTTGAGTTGTTTCTTCAAATTACCTCAATTATTTCAGTTCTTCCTTCTTACTTTACTTCTCCTCCTTCAGAAAGAAAGGGAAGGAAAAGAAAGGGATTATGAATGGATTATCTTTGTGTCTCTTCTTTGCTCATTTCTAGCATCATAAATATCAGAAAGAAATTGCTAATTAACATTTTCTTAATATGATCCTTATCTTTTGGCTGAACTTTTACTTCTAATATAATGAGCTCCTTGAGCTGATAACTGCCTTTTAAAGAAAGTTTAATATCCTCCCACCAAAAATACTTTTGCCTGTTTTTTGATAATACCACAAGATTACTACTAGAAAGAATCAGACTGAAATCGTGGATATCTGATATAATACATATTCTTCTGTGTTAAATTAAGTTGGGGAATTAAGTGATTTTTCACTGATGGGAAATAGGGGTTGTAATAGCATTTTCCACACTTTTTTTTTCATTATTCTCATCAGTCCCATGCATTTGTTCATTTTTATTTCTGATTTGACAGTACAGATGCAGATCCTGCACAAGTGTGAGCATCTAGACAGTGGTGAGCAAAAATGACACTTAAGACTTGATTTGAAGTGATAAATTCTTTATAAAAATTGCTTTTTAGGTCAACTCTTAAAATTGTCTGCTTAGGAGCCTCACTCTTTTTGGGTGAGCAGACTTCTACAGATGTGTCATCCAGAGATTTATGAATTCTTCCTCCAAGAGGAGATGCAAGAAAAGGAAACTTAGTCTGAAAGTTATGTGAACACCTGGACCATGTCTGGTATTTTATATTCTTGTTTTCTCAAACATTTGAGCATTAATATTAATGGTTTCCATTTTGCTACCAAAAGAAATACCAGAAAACTATGTCAAACATCCTAAACTTTTCATTCAAGTGTCTTTATATGGGCAACTTTAATGAAAAGCTGCTATTAACCTCTGGTAAACCAAAATCCTTGGTTGTAGGGCCAAGAAGTACTTGGCATTTCAAGCCAAAATATAAATATAAACTGAGCCACTGGAGCTGACTGCACATATATGAAAAGGAAAATAAGTAATACTCATATACAGAATTTCTGTGGCCAAATATTTTATGTCCTGCCTATTCTCAGCTTCTTCTTATATCCCAAGCCAGGACTGTGAAAACAAAAACTTGAAATGTGCAAACAACCTGCCATATTCAAGGTACAAAACAGCAAAAATACCACAGTGTGTAGTACCCTGCAATATCCATGCTGCCAGTCAGTTCTGTCAAACTGGCATCTGGGATATTTTCCATCACAGTTATCCTGGCAGATGTCACTGGTTCTCAGTCTTCTTTTGCACGTGTCACTCTGTTCCACTGCTCATCCCCTTCTCTGCACAAATATGTTTTTCCCAGGAATATAAATAAATATAAATATAAGGATAAATATAAATATTATAACTACAGATAATATAAATAATAAAAATATACATAATATAAATCTAGATAATATAAAATAATATAAGCAATATACATATTTGTAGAGACATGAATCAGAGAGGTTGCTCAATGTCCTGAGGCACTGAGACCTGATTTGCTGAAGGAATTATGGCTGGAAGGAAGTGGCTGTGGCATCTCAAGGGCAGGAGCAAGGAGAGTATTTCCTCAGGCTTTTTCCCTTCTTTTTCCTACCATTTTTCATCCTGAAATTCCTTGCAGCAATGTCCCATGCCCAGCATTGACACCAGTGACACCCAGTTGGAGAAGGAGTGAATTTAATGCAATATTTAATGCAATATTTTGGTTTGTGTTATATTTTTATTATATTGTATATGCAAATATTCCCTTCAAAGAACTCCTGCGGCAGTTGTTCATTCAGTTGGAATTATATGAGTTTCTATGAGAGAAAGCCATCAACAAGGACATCAAAAAGAAGAGGGATTGTGATAAAGAAAGAGCAGAAGCCTAAAAAAAACCAAAAACCTTGACACAATTTTCCTTAAATCAATCTGATGCCATTTTATTTTCTAATATTTCTGGTTAACCAAAGATAGAGAAATAATGGTCTGCTGCTGATAGCAAATATCTTCCTGAACTTCAGTGGGATCTGGAATTCACCTCTCAGGGCTTGTACCTAAAAACTAGAGATAAAGAGAGTTGGCTTTCCTATATATCTGGGTTTTGGGTTGTGTTTTGTTTCAGGGGGCTTTTTGTTGGTTTTGAGGTTGTTTTGGGGTTTTTCTTCCCTCCTCTCCATCTTGATGTCCAATTTTTTTGCAGGTACCATGTTAGGGAGTGACTGATGGTAAAGATTTCCATCTCCCATAAAAGTCCAACTTCTCCCTGATTTGGGATCCTGATATCCACTCCCTTTTTACAAGGGAACAACTCAATTTCAGATTTCTATTGCACTGAGAAAAAGAGACAGGAGCAGCAGCAAGATAAATCACGCAGTAACTCAAGGAAGTAAGTGGAGAGGATAGTTTTTTTAAAAATCTGAGGATTTTTAAATCATCTTTAAACATTAAAAATGGGGAAAATATAAAATTTAATTATTACTGCTTGATGGAAAGTATAGAGAGACCACAAACCCTTTTGGGAAGGGATTTTTTTTTCATTTTTAAAGGAAAAAATTCTATAATTTCTCTCTTAAGGGCTATATGAAAACTGTGTCATGGATCTATTGTTTCCTATTGTATCATTCCAAATATCTTCTTCTCAGAAATAACATGCCTTGATGCCTGCAATGCCACCACTTGGAATTATGTAGTTGACTGGAACTCTCAATATCTTTGATGGTTCCTCCTGCAATAGAATTTTTGAACACAGGGAAGAGATCAGGTCATGGCAGAAATGTATGTCCTCAAAGATCTATTCAGGATTATCCTGTGTATATGCGCTATGTATACAGAGTCTATGCATAAAAATCCAGCATTTTTGTCATGGGAAAAACGTTTGGAATGCACTTTGCTTCATACGGAAATTCTCACTACAATTCATCAATCTCTTTTTACTCTTGGAGTTCAAATGTTTCTGTGTTACATGGTGCAGGAGTTCATAAGCCAAAGAAAAACAGAATCACCGTGAGGGGGAAGTTCCAAGTCTTTGCAGTCAGAGAAGGATTATTTAATGGAGAAGAAAAATAAATTAAAGGAGCAAAGTCACTTGAATGTAAGAGCACAATAAAACAAGAGCTGTAAATGGGCAGGAGCAGGGTCAGGCTCAGGTAACAAAAATGTTGCTGACTTTTCATTTAGTACTTCTACAAATTGATAAACTTCCTAAAAGAATCTCTTTTAAAAATGTAAAGTCTTCTGTAAATATTGCAGCTTAGGAAGGCATCATTCTTAGACATTTTACATGTTGCTCTCAAAAAATATTTGCAATTTTGTTCTTTCTTTTTCATGTTAGAATGGATTTAGACTCATAAGAGCTCAAGAAGGGATGGCAGTAGATAGAAAACTTTGTGGGCTTTTTTTATTCAGAGTCCCACAGTTGATAGATAAAGATACTGATTCACTGGCATTTCTTTTTCTTCTATGAGGAACAAATCAAATGGAAATAATACTGAAGTGTGTTCCCTGAGAAGAGGTCCACAATTGTCCTCCATTCAGGTACTTTAGGAACAGAAAGCTAAAACTAATATAAAGCAGGAAAAGCAATTCACTGCTAAAATTAATATATAGATAAGGATCTGAATTGAAACAAACTAAAAAATTTCCATTGTGAAAGTTGGAAATTCAGAATTACAAGTATGAAATCTGGCCACTCTTGCCATTCCTGAAATTGATTGAAAAGCTGCTTTTAGCATTCCTCAGAAACAATATTCTAGGAAGTCTAGACTACAGGATCCAGCCCTTTTCCTGTTCATTTTACAGCAGTATTTTCTGGCAAGGAGCCAGCATCATTAATTAATTTGCTCTAGTATTTTCATGCTCTGTGATCTCCAGGTTCAAACAGCCTTCAAAACAAATATTTCCCCCTTCAAACAAAGTTCTATAGTTACAAAAAAAAAAAAAAATTCACTAAATCCTTGCTTCACCAAGTGTATATATAAGAGAGAACGATATATTTCAAGATATGGGTCAATGAAGCAAAAATTTTAATGAGCAAACAGTGGAAAAAGTCTCAAGATAAAATTCTCTGTAGCAAACTTACATTAATGGGTTCACAATTATCCTGTGCTCTAATTTATTTTAAACTGCAAGATTTTTCTATGGATTATAGAACAACAAATAATGAGGAACTGCAATGATCACTTTTTGGAATTACAGGGAATCAATTATCTGTTTAGTGGCCAAAAAGTTTGGAATATTTGGTATTATTTGTGTCTTTATATCTTTGTATTTCCTTTTATACATCAATACCTCCAACTGAATTAATGGAGATTTCTGAAGTTTCTCAACAATCAGAGAAAGATTTATTTTTATTTATTGTTTTTTAGATCTTCCTTCAGTTAAGAAAGTAATTCCTCAGTGCCGTAGTTTATGTGATTTCTGAAAGAAGATTGTGAGTGTATCTAGCCCTGTGTGATTTCAAACTTTGGATTTATTATTACTTGTTTTGAAATCAAACAGAATACAAAATCAATACATAACTCTTAATATTCATTACCCAAAATTGCTTAAATTCAATATACAAGTAGCTCAATGAGATCTTCATCTAATCTCCAAAATCTTATTGGATCACTGCACTGTTAATCCAGACTTATTTGTTTTCCCTGCTTTCGGTAACAGAAAACTCTTTTGGGTTGGATGACAGCAGGGATAAACTCTTTATAAAGGTTCTTTCTTCTTTTACCCTTTGTGTCTAAAAGATAAAATTATAAAAGATTGCTGGGGTTAAATCTTTTCTTTTAGATTTGTGACATACACCTGCAAGTTAGTGTAAATATCCACCATAATAATAAATACATTGTAAGTTGGTAAATACTCTTCAGTATCAAAGTTATCTTCTTGAAGCTTTTATGTCAATAAACTTTTTTGTTAGAAATTAAAAGTAAAGGAGACATTAGGAAAACCCACACAATTAAAAAATTATATTTTGCCCAGTAATATTTCAGAAACATCAGAAACCTCAGTAGCCCATAGCTACATCAGAAACTCTCACAGACAAAAACCTAGCAATGAGTCCTTCACTAAAATATTCATTGAATCAAAGGCACTAACCTGGCTTCTATTCCAGGACAGTGAGCTGTTATTTTCAGAGCAGGATATTGATTACATTGCCCAAAGGTCAGTTAGTCCTTACTTTTTTCCTAAATTGACTGCAGAATTCCTTATTTGAATTGGAAGCTATCTCATCTTTTCCTTGGGGTCTGATTGAGCAAAAAGCTTTTAAAAGCATTTAAGGAGTACTTAAAATGTTGGGGAAAAAACACCCACAGACACAATCGCTTTGTATTTATCTAACATTGCTGTAGGATGTTTAAAGGTAATTGCCTGTGGCACTGCTGGTATCTGTAAATAAACAGCTGAGGATGGAGACCTGGGCCATATAAACATAAGAGTTATTTGGCAGGAAAAGCCACTTTCTGTTAAGCTGTAAAGGATAAATTTTGTTTGACCTTCCTGGAGTCTCTGGTGGGCAGTTCTGCATCACTGGGAGAAGGAAATCTGAAATTTAATTTTGATTAACAAGTGGCCTCCCACTGAGGGAGCCCTGCAAAGTGCTGAGGAAGGAACACCCCATGCGAGCCAGTGGGGTTGGCTTGTGCCAATCAAGACAACCAAAAAAAGCAGATTAGAGGGCTGCACAAGTACTCCAGACCCTCGGGTTGGGGTCCAAAAGATCCTCTGAGAAACATTCAGACATTGAGATCTTGCTGGAGCCATCAAGTGTGGTGACAGAGGAGGGGATGGAGGGGGCTGAGATCAATCTGGTTTATAAAATGCAGCACTTTCTCTGCCCCTCATGTCCCTGTGAAGTCCTGCTGAGTTTGTTTGAAGGTTTCCGAACACAGCAGTTTCTCTGTCCATCTCTGGAACTCTGCTGATGCTCAGTGTAACCTCCAGCAGGTGTAAAAGAGCAAAGGAATGAAGCTGGTGTGGGTTTCGCACCAAGGAAAAGGAGTTTATCTGCAGAAATGAGTGTGCATTTCTGTCAGTGGGGAAAAACCTCATGCCCACATGGCTTGCACAGCATGAGGATTGTCATTGTGGCAGGGAATTTCAGGAATTACCCACCTGCCGTTGTTCTTCCCCTCTGTGAAATGTGCTGAAGCAATATTTCCTGGGATCATATCCCAGGAGAGTTTCCCATGGGCATGTGAGTTTGTAACAGAAATTAATTCCTCTATTGCAGGACAGTTATGATAGGAACAACACTGATAATGTTTTTATTTTCTAATGGGTTGGGGTGTGCTTTTGTTCCCACATGAGATTTGATACAGCAAGAGGCAGTACTGAAGCAGTGGAAGATGTCTGGGAAGAGACTTTTCTGTTTTATTCATTGGTGTGAAGGTTGGTTTGTCTGCGTTTGCAGCTTTGCTATTTTATTTTCCAGGGTTTTTGAGGAGGGGAAAAAAAGCATCTCCTTAAGGAGTTATGGAATTCACTGTGCTTTGCTTGACAGGTCTTCACACAGCAACTTGAACTCACCTAACTTCAGTCAGTATTTAACATAAATCATCCAAAAGGCTTCAGAAAGACAGAAGCCATTGAAAATACACAAAGTGCTCTTTTCCCACCAAACTTCAAATAACACCTGTCCTCTGGCTTTTTTTTTTTTTTTTTTAATTCTTCTGTGGATGCAGTGACTTGACAAGTTGCAATATGGATTGTATTAATTTCGTTCATATTTTGTTTTTTAACAACTATTTCAATAGCTATAGAAAAATATTTGAATTTACACTTTTTATTTTTTCCCCACTAAACTGCATAAAGAGAAAGGATGACCTATGATTGTCCATTGCCCATTACATTCATTGTCCTTTCTTTTGTAGGAAACTTAAAAATGTTTTCTGTCCACCAGTTTTTAATTTATTTAAAGGGATATTTATATTTAGCAGCAATTTATATCCAGATTTCTCAGCAAAAGCAGAACTAGGGACACTATTTATACACATACTAACATAAAAGTAGTTTATGTCATTAGTGGCCTCAATGGACACCCAAAGCACAGAAACCAGAACTGACATTTAATTCACCTGATTTCTATGGAAACAATGGGGTTTCTCCTGAATAATTGCAGGGAAGGACTGACTTGAGTTTAAGGGTGGGCAATTCACCTGTGGCTCCATCCCATGGGGTGCCAGGCTTTTCCTGCCAGACTACAGAAGCTGTTTGCACTGCAATCCCCAACAGCCACAATTGCTCCTGTACCAATTTCCTGAGCACAGGGCGGGCTGCCCGTGCTGCAGCCAAGGAGAGCACATGGCCAGGATCTGGGGGGAGATCATTTTAGTGGAATCCTTGCTGGCAAAAGGGGCTGTTTGCTTTCAGAAGGATGTCAGCTCTCCACCGTGGTGAGCTGTGTCTGGATTTCCCACAGCCTCACTCAGCACAGGTCCTGCAGGGATATTGGTGTGGAGGATGAGGAGAATTCCAGCTCTGGGCTCTCACTCAGAGGCAATTCGGACACAAAAAACAGGGGGCAGTTAGAACTTAGATTATTTCCAGCACCAAAGTACAATATGCAATTGTGTTCTGCCTTCTTCAGGAGATGAAACTGCAGTTTAGTGTTTGCACAGTAAGGTAACGACTGGAGTGCATTAACACTGCTGAGGTACTTACACATTGATAAATGCCCAGCTAGGGTTGTATCCCCCTGTGTTATTAAAATAGAACAATTTAATCCCACACCATTGGTGTGGGTTGGTTTTGGTAAAGCAATGGAAAATCCAGAAGTTCCAGAAGTACTTAAGGCTGCTGCTGCTGCTGTTTGATCTTTCCCTGGGAAACAAAGCTGGGAACATTTGAAGGAGCAGCCCTTACAGACATCCCCAAGCACACACTTCTGCAAATGAAACCTGGGGCTTCACCTTCAGTCATGATCTGATAAAAGGAAGGAATTGTTCCCTGTGAGGGAGGTGAGGCCCTAGCACAGGTTCCCAGAGCAGCTGTGGCTGCCCCTGGATCCCTAGCAGTGTCCAAGGCCAGGCCGGACGAGGCTTGGAACAACCTGAGACAGTGGAAGGTGTCCTTGCCATGGCAGGGGTGACACTAGTTGAGCTTAAGGCTCCTTCCAACCCAAACTGTTCTGTGATTTGTGATTGAACAGGCCTCTCTAAACTAGGAATAAGGTTATTTACCCTTCACAATTAATACATAAACAGAAACAGATCCTTTGGAGCTGGTGCCAGCTCATGAAGCAGACCCAAGGAAGTGAGCTGAGCAGTTGGTTGCTGTCTGTGCCCCACCATGGGTTACTGTTGCTGGAATTTCTGGTTTAGTATCTCATCTTTCATAGACCTTGCAGCTATTTCATGCTCTAGTGGTTTAACCCCAGCTGGGAATTAATGTTTATTAATTATTCTTCTCTGATCCAGTGAGGAATTTCATCCCATATCCTCTCGACTGACAAGCAGGGCCATTAAAACTTAATTGATTGAAGGGGCCTTTGAGATCTCCCAAATGAGAGCAAGGTGCCTGCACAGCATTGGGGATATGGTTTGCCCAGGATGTTCTTTTCAACCTCTTGCCTACTTCAGGGGTCCCACGTGGAGATAACATTCCTTGTGGAAGGAACAGGTCCCTCCAAGCAAGATCCTGATCCCACAAACCTGTTGATTTCAGCAGAGCATTGCAGAGATTTATGTAGTTTCTCTTCATGAGGTCAAGCACAAAGCAATTAAATTGTTGAACATGGCGAATGTGCAGTTTTAGGAGGTGGAAAGAAGTTTAATTACTTGAACAAAGCCAAAATTTTGTCCTAAACCTCTCTTCTTGAGCTGTTTGCATCACAAAGCATTTGGGGTGGTCTCCGCTCTCACTGAGGAAGGTTTAAACCAGTGGCAATCTGTGATACATCTATAATATTTTTATTTGCCACTTCCTCTCTTCTAGATTAGGAATAAACACAATAAGAAGTTTGAGAAACGAAGTTTAAAAATAACAGCTGAAAGAGTATGTTCTTCCATTTTCACCAAAGCTCAAACATTTAATTCGATCTTTTGCTTATACTGGGTCATTTATTCACAGCTCTAGACATTCATTGGCTTTCACTAAATGAGTTGTTCTGCTAATTTTAGTGCAAAGTATCTGCATGGCTCTTTCCACAATGCAACTTCAATTTTCAATACACCACTAGCACAGCAAATTTATGTTCCTTGCCATAAATGACAACTATTGCCTAACATGACAAACAAAATTCAAGAAAATCATTTGCAATATAAGATATTTAAAATCAAGATTTCTTGACAAATCCACTGCAATTTGAGACAAGCTGGTACATTTTGATTATTATGCTTTAGGGGAATGGGTTTTTTTGAAATCAGAATATTGGATTATTTTATACTGATAAAAACTATTACTTCCTTCCCCACTTTAGAAAACACAGCAATTCTTCTAAATGGGTTGTTGTTTGTTTTTTTTTCCCTCCATCTTTAGTGTTATTATAAAAATAAATAGATTTCTAAATTATTTTTTTAAGTCAACAAACCTATTTTCAGCCACTCCTGCACTGTCTTTTATTATCTGCCTCCTGTTGCCTTAGGCAACCTGTTTTTGTATTCAGCTTTAACATCATAATAGATCTTATCTAACTGTTTTTCTGAGGAACTTTTATGTGGCATCTGCTGGGCTGGAATGTCCAAAAAAACTTCTGCAAGAAGTGCCAACACTTATTTCATGCCTGTAGGGAACCTGTGTCTCTCTCTGGGGCTTTCAGGAGTACAGCACCTGTGGATGCCATTTCCTGGACTTTTGTTCTCTTCACTGTGTAGGTGAACTCCTAAATATCTTTTAATCTGAGAGTCAGCTTTTAAAGTGTCTTCCACTGCAGTTTCTTTCCTGATGGTCCTTGGGATCTGTTCCATCTGTGCCACCATGCAGAAACCAGGTGTGACATCAACTTTATCAAGACATTTGGAGGAGCTGCAGGAGAAAAGAAATTTTCTGCTAAAATATGTTGAGTAGAAAATTTACATGGCAAATTAAAATAATAACATTAGACCAATTTTTTTTCTTGTTTGGAAAATATAGCAGAGTATGTTTGGATCCCCAGATTCAAAATTTGTGTGGTATTTGTCAATATCAGACAGGCTGGAAACAAAGCAATAAATTACAGACCATGATATGGAAAGAAAGAGACTTTAGCACAATTCCTAATATTAGAAAATACAGTTCCAAATATTTAATTTATATCAGCTCTAGACAGCTAAAATAATATCAGAGGTAATAAGTATAATGAGTCGAAGTCTGCTAAAGCCATCAGGGCTGCGGCCTTAAAAACATTGAGTGTGAAAATATTCACATTTTAGTCTTTCTTATTATATTCTGGGTGACATCATGATGTAGTGCATGGTGGCTGGATTAAGTGTTAGTGGAACTTACTCCAAAAAGAGTTCAGCAATCTGCTTGTCCTTTAGTAAAGCTCACTGCAATCTATATTAAAGCAATATAAAGATTTTCAGGATGAGCTTCCATCTGAGAGAGAAAACAGAAAAGAAAAAGGAAGAAAAGAGGCCACAACCTGAATTTCAGTTGCATTTTGTGGAAAAGGAATAAAGGAGGAGCCATCCTCCTGAAAATGTTTTAACAAACTCTATGAATCTTCCACATTTTTAGGCCCATGCCTAATCAAGATGATTTTTGTTTGTTTGTTTCAAGTCCCTTGTAAAGAATGATTTGCATCCACTGAAGTTTTTATTCATCAAAGATTACAATATTCATGCCACAGAACTTCTCATTTTCAATTGGCTCTCATTCAGATTTCAATTCTGCATCAAAGCAAAAACCTGACCAAAAAAAGGAAAAGGAAAGAAATAAAAGAAGAACACAGAAGAAAGAAAAAAGAAAAGGAACCCAATCTTGTCCTTAGACTTAGAGATTGAACACAATTTTGGTGTTAGACAAGATGCTGCACTGCAGTTTCATTTCCTTTTGAATTTCTCTCAGAAATGACCACTTTAGACCTCTGCCTTCACAGGGCCAGGTCCCTGGCCTCATAAAACCACATGAATTTATTTTATATTTATTTTATATTTCTTTGAAATGCTGCATTAGTGCGGGTTCACAGGAGGATACAGAAACTGGTTTTTGCACTGGTTTTGATTCACCTGGAATTTCAACAGCTTTGCATGAAGTGCGGGCTTCAAAGCAAATTTGAGTGATGCCTTTCAAATTTGGTTTGGCCGAGCTCCAGACCTGTAAATCCTTCATCCTTGGTGGGGATGCATCAGAGCACTCCCTGTGCTCTGCCAGGTGGGACACCCAGAACTCAGCCCAGCTCTCTGGAGAGCTCGTTTGAAGCAAGGCCAGGATTTGGGCTGTTATTAAACCAGATTTCAGGCAGATTTAGCCAGAATTTGCATCCAGTAAGAGCAATTTGCAGGATCTTAGGAGGTGGTGCTTGGCCTTGCTGCTTCCTTAATTCCCAGTCTCCAGCAGGAGGAAGGAGGAAGGCTCGGTGGTCTGATTCTCCCTGGTAAATGCAAATGTAAATGTAAATATAAATTCACGTCCTTGCAGGCATCTTTTGACTGAACTTTGTTTAGAGCAAAGGTCTTGCATAGAAACTGATAAAATGGGTTGCATCTGTTTCTGGATTTAATAAGAGATATCAGAATAGGAGATAAAATCCTGGATATAAATAATACATTAAATTACTTTCCTTCCTTATTCCCTATCTTTTTGAGTTGTTCCTGCAACAAAATCCTCAGTATTTTTTAAAGATATACTTTAAATTTTAGGCCACATCTCAGAATTAACATTTTCATTGCTCACCTATTGTGAGCTCTTTTTCTACCATGATTAATATTTTTTTTTTGTTCAATTAGAGACAACAAAAAAAGGAGGAACTTTGTTCTGTAAAGTTTTAGTGTGAAGCTCTACCATTTATTATTGAATTACTTTAACAAATAGGTGTTCTTTTTGGACTATACCTTCATGTGCCATATTCTTATTCAGCAAATATCCTTTCCTTGCTTTAATTTCAGCACCAGGCAAGTGTGCACGTCACTTTTTGCCAGATTTAATTTTGATTCTTCTCCGTGCAGTGGAAGTCTAAAGGTATCCAGTCAATTTTTCCAGGACACTGATCCACGTGCATGTTTTCTGTCTCAGCCTGTTTGAGCTTTCCATCACCAGGAGGCTCCATGGCAACTCAGGGGATGGAAACAGATGTGAGGTCACACAGAGTGAAACCTGAAGACAATGGAAAGGGGGAAAAAAAAACAAAACCTTTCAATGCACTCTGCCAATTGGTGCAGCTTTACATATAAAAAGTTTTAAAGTCATTTCATGCAAAAGTTCACTATGGTTAAACAGTTATTTAAAAGTTTCAGTCTGGCTTTTTTAATGCTTCAGAGTATACCCCTCTCTATAATCTTCCCTTCTTTTTCCTCCCTCTGGGAGTCTAAATTCATTTAAGTATCTTCTAGGTTCATTTAAGAGTCTTCTTACACTGGCCTGTTTAGGAAAAGTGAAGAGTTGGCTCTTGCAAGTTGCCTTCACTTAAAAAGAAATGAGGAAATGTTTCAGAAGCAGCTCAGTCTTATTGACTGGCAGAGAGATAACAGGCCTTAAATCACTTAAAGCCCTTTCTAAAGAAGCTGTGCACTCTTTCATCATAAACGTTCTTTGAAGGCCCCAATGCAAGATCTCTTTCTGTTCAGAATATTCAGAAATGTAAAATAAGTTTTAATGTTACCACTCTTTCTGTCTGTGAGTCACTTGTCAGAACCTACTTCACATCCTACGTGGTGGCCAACAAACCTCATTCCCACCTGCAGCAGGATTTAATTTCCTAAAAGTTAATTTTTCCACAAAGGGAATCTGACTTTTATTAGTGTTAGGTGCATTCTTGTGTCTATATGTTAAATTGCTTGTACAGAAAAGACTAACATTTGCCTATCTGCATTTTCAACATAAATATCAGTGATTTTATCTTTTTTCTGGGATGCTTTGATATATGATGAGCCTTTTTTTTCACCTGAGGTTACAGGTGTGTTTACATAAAATCTTTAACAACTTTAAAAACTTTTATGCAAAATCAAACACCTGCATTCTTTAAACATTATGTGTCAATTTTACGACTGGAGCCTTGGATTTGAGATTCAAAAACGAGTGTTGTAGGTCAATAAGGAAAGGAATATTTGGATTCAACTGAAATTCATTTAGAGCAAAAACACCAGGAGAATTTTTTTGCCTGAAAGGGTGCAACAGGCATTGTTATTGAATCTGTAACTGTTTACAGGAGGAAAAAACAGCTCCACTTAAAAGGGACTCCACTGTGAATATCTGACATATTAACGCTTCTAGTCCCTCTGAGACCTTGCCAGAGCCTCTAAATGTGGTGTTGTCCCCACAAAGGTTTATTTCCTTTTCACTGACATTCCAAAAAGGGAAAATTGTTGTCACATTTATTGCGGTTGTAAGCAATAATGAAACATTACCATTCTCACCTTAATTTTGAAAGAGGGAAGAAGAGTTGTCTTGACAGCACAGAGGTTTTTCCCCTGGGAGTTGTTTCAGGAGGTGGTCACTCAAAGTCTGCACATCATCTCCAACATCAGTGCAGGACAGGACTGTGGGGACATCCTTGCCCTCCATCACCCCCTAATCCTGAAAAAGTGGCAGAAATAAAGGAGCAGTTTTATTTAGTGCTCTGTGCGGGCTGGGATGAGGGGTCTGGGCCCCCTATCCAGCACAGAGGCAACGACGAAGGAGCCACCCAGCTTTGCACTTCTGGTCCTACAAATTAGAGCTATCACTTTGAGAACCTTCAGGAAGGTCTGGAATTAGAGAAAATATTGATTTTCCAGGTACAGACATTTAGAGGAATTGTGGCTAATGCAGATCAAAGGCAATTACATAAAACCAGGACAAATAACCCTGGGTTTTGTTCTTGTGGAGTGAGTTGGGGGACACTGATTTTTTAGAAACTGTATTCAAGCAAAATTAAGTGTTCAGAGAGCCAGGAAAAGAGTGTCTTAGAGATCTTCTCATGGCTCTTGTCTGGCCTCTTGGAAAAGTGAGAAGCAGCCCCTGATCTCTCACCTTAATTTTCCCTGCACAAATAAGGATAAGCCCAGATTCAAATCCCTGCAGCAAGTAGAGTGTGAGGTAAGGAAAAGGAACAGATTATTTTGTAAAAATGTGAAGCTTGTAACAGACTTTAGCTAAGCTCCAGAAACCTCTGAATCAGCTGCTGGATGTTTCAGAAATGTCCACGTGTACCCAATATTGTCAGGCTCTCATGCTTGTGAATAAACTTCCTAAAGCCTCAGCTGTTTGTGCTTTCCGTGAATGGCAAACAAATGTTACCCTGAGATCTGGGGCTGGGCTAAGCTGCTCAAGATGTCCTGAGCAGGGAACCGCGTGGGAAAGTTGGGAAAATCCTGGGAAGAGTGGGGAGATTCATTTCCTTGCAGTCTAGACCTTAAAATACATGAGGGTGATTGAGGAAAATTCCTGTTCAGTGCTCAGAAAGGGTTTGGGAAGATAGGACTGTTAGAGAGCATCATCTGCAAAGGACTGGGGGAAAACTTAGTAAAAAATCCCCATGATATTCATGGAATACATTTAATTAAGTTGCGTCTTTAAGGAGTGTGGGGAGCTGAGCATGGATCTCTCAGTCCTGGGCCCCACAGGACTTAAAAAAACACTGAGGATTTAGTACAGCAAAAATAAGACAGAGCAGTTTTGTTCCTTCGAACTTTTCGTTTCACTCCCTCTTCTTCCTTGTTTTGGAAAGATGCTGTAGCCACCTATGTAACTAATGAAGTGCTATCTGCTACTGAAATTGCCCTTTGCTTCCTCTGTCAAACTCTTTTTATATTCATAACATTGTTGGTACTGTTCTGGTGTCACATGTCCAGGTTTCTATGTAACATGTTTTGTTTCACAAACTTATGCAGGTATACAAGAAAAAGGTTGGGATACAATTGCTAAGAGGTTAAAGGAAATATCTCCTGAGATTCAAAAAATGGGCTAGTATAATTTTCATTGAGAAAAATGGTTGCTTTTTCCTGTCGAAGAATGAAACCCTGAAGTTTTACAGGATGGACCATCCCTGTGAGAGTGGTTTGGTCTTGGTCTGTTGGTGAAGTTGTTTGTTTTGCAGTGCCATGTGCACGAAAATCCTGTTTCTTGTGATTTTCTTACATGAAAAGAGAATATACTTGCCGTCTTGGAAACATTAGGCCACCAAAAGCTGAGGTTTGTCCATTTGCAGACTCGGGAACCTCAAGAAAGTTGAATTTAACTAACTGATCCTGAACTCATTTTACTGGAAAATAATTGCTAACCCAGCCAACATAGACACATTTCTTGAACCAAAATTGTAAAATACAGATGCAGACTGGCCCTAAAATGGAAAGTGAAAGCATTCTCAGCATTCTGAAGAGTTCAGCAATGGCTTTTATTCCTTCATCAGCCTGGTACCAGAGAGCACCAAGTGACGTAATGAGGGCTTGGGGAGAATAAAAAAGAATAAAATCATTGTTGAATCTGTACAAGTGTTTGAGCCATTTGTCCACCACAATTCAACAACAACAACAAAAAGAGAAAAACAGCTACTTGGAATCCATGGAGTGGTGATATTTTCTACTTAATCTGTTTCTGCCACTGTCTTTCCCCCCCCGCCCCCCCCACCTCCTCTTTTTGTATTTCTCTCTCTCTCTCTCAGTCTTTCACAATTACTACTAAATAAAATCCATGCTATTTTCTTCATTTTCACCTTAATTCAGGCAGACACACCTCTTTAAAAAGTTTAATAAGTGCACACCTAAATAGTAAAAATTAGCAACACTGATGGCCACCCAAAACCTTTCCCCTCCCATTTTACATGGACAGCCTCTATTGCTTATTTTTCCAGAAGGCAAGATCTTGCTTATACATTGAAAATGCTGGGAAATAATTTCAATCCTATTAATACACATTGCCATTGATTGAGCAGCTCTGCGCTCGAAATGGTGACTCAGACATACAATATTTATTTGTCTGTGTTGACACCAAATATTTGCTCTGGCAGCCAAGAGAGCAACAGCCCAGAACATCTATTCCCCAACTGTGTGGTTGCTTTTGTTTCTGTTTTTTTTAAAATTTTTTTTTTCCTTGCCATGCGAATTTTTTCACAGCTGTTGCTTATAAAGTTGACTTGGATGCTGCTCAATTCAAAGAAATGGCATTTTACAACAATTTATAATTCTTTCATCTTTAGAACACAATGGATTTATTTGTGTTTAGATTGGGCTATTTTATTAATAATCCATGGCTCTGGGCAAAATTAAGATTCCTGGCAGCAACTGTGAGAATTTTTGAATGTATACACAATTTTCATTTACTCTGCTTTTCAATACATTACCTAACTATTGGAGAGATCATATTTTCCATGTTCCTGCTTTTCCATTATTTTGTTACCATCTTGCCTAATTCGTTCTACCCATGCTAATTCACCCCTGTTACTTTCCATCCTCCTAATTTAATATCAATATAATTCTGATTGATGATGCCATGAATATTAGAATTGTGAATTTATGGCACAGCTTTATGGGTGATACAGTCACACCCCTTACAATTTTGTCTTTTTTTTTCCTTTTAAGTTCCCTCAGTGTTCAACACAGTTCCCATACCTAGAATTTATAATGAATTTGTAAATAAACCAACATTGTTTAGGGTATTAAATGCATTTAAATCCTAAAAATATTTTGCTTCATCTTCTTTGCATAAATGCTGTTTATTATTCCTTCTTTTTAAAGTCCCTCTTAAACTGCTTTTCTCTTCATGTGTGTTTGAGTTTTGTTGATATTGAGTTAATTAGGATTGTGTCAACATGCAGCAATATGCTTTAGGTAATTTTATTCTGTTATCCACCCTTCAATATTTAAATAAACATCAGCTCTGTCAGTGCAGCAAGAGTTGCTCTGAAGAGAGTTTGGATGTTTTCTGTATCACTTCTCATTTTTGTTTCAGTTACAATTGGAACAATGGAAAGCTGTGACTTTAATCCATTTATTCCCTTTGGCTACTCCTCTAAAAGATTCTGCACTATAAAAATTGGAGAGAAAATAAGAAAAACTTACTGCATTCTGATGGTAATTTTTTCTTTTGACTGGGTTTATTTCAGAAAAAAAAACCAAAAAAAAACCCAAAAAAACCATGGCATGGTGTTGGGCTGCTCCAGTGAATGCTCCAGTGAATGTTCATTCTGATTCACAAATAAAGTATTTCAGAACAAATTCACTGCAGAAAACAGGTCAGGGAAATAAACCAATGAGGCAAAATCACCTGAGACACTGAAATCTGTGCTATGGGTGATGACTGAGCTGTGGCTGGGGACAAAGAGGGCTGGACATGTGAAATTTGCTGCAGCTCTGCCCAGTACAAGCACCATTGGCTTGTCTGGTGTGTTAAAAATCCTAAATTTGGGACCCTGGCAGAATCCCAGAGCACAGAAATATCCTATTTCTGTCTGTTCTATGGGATCCTTTCCATGGGCTGCTGAAGGGGAAGGGAAGGGAGAGAAGCGAGTTGGGAGGTGACAAGTTCTGTGGTGACAGCTTTAGAAGTGACGAGTGTTGTGGTTTAACCCTGACAGTGACTAAAACATCACCATCAACACCATTCTCATCCTAAATTCAAAACAGACCAGCTACCAAGGAGAAAATTCATTATCTCAGCCAGATCTGGGATACCCACCCAGAGTGAGGAGATTTTGTCAGAGGAAGGTACATCAAGAGGGGAATATGTTCACTAATTACATCAGCAAGCAATGCCAAGAATTCCAGAGAAATCTTGCTGTGTGTTCGAAGAATTTAGTTCAGGAATGTTGGATGCACCCTCCTTGCTTGAAAGACTAAAGACAGAACATATAATGAGTGCTTTTAGCAAAGAGATGGTGAATTATGTTACCAATATTTATCTCAAATTCAGATACTTCAGATATTTCCATTCCAATCCCTTTTAGCAAGCATGGATCACTTATTTTTTGTCAGTATCCATGGGATTTATAGGACTAAGTCCTCTCTCTAATGAAACTCACACAGAGATCCTTCTCAGTCATCAAAGTTTGGCTGGAGCCTAAAATCGCTTGCCAAGTGTAGGATATCTGTGCAATTCAAGAATTAAAATTCTTCATTCCACTTTTTCTTTCATTATTCTTTTTCTTTGTTCATCGAAAGCTACACATGTGTTTACTAGGATAGAATCTCCATAAAAAAGAGTGTTTATTACTTGAATAATATATTCTCAAAATCAGTGCCATCAAAGGAAGGCATTTTTAGTTTCATAGTCTTCATAATTCAAGCATTATTGAACAGGTTTATTAAAGGTGTACCAAACATAAATTCCACAATATAACCAAACCTTGATTACCTTTTGAATTATATCCCTTTTTTAATTGGAAAACCCAGGTAATCCTTTCAAAATCTGCATTAAAAGATGAAGATATTTTTATATAACTGTGTCTGTTTAAGGGATGGAGGAGATTTTCTCTGAAAGTTCAGCCTTTCCTGGGACAGTAGAGATGTAAGTGATTTATCTGCAAAAGAAAAGTGGCTGTAGGGAATATATCGATACAAACTGCTCATGTCAAATGTGGTCCTTCCCAGGGTATTGGATTTGTTTGGTTGGTTGTGCTGTGGGTGCTGGAGCACAATTTTGTAGGGAAAATAAAGTAAAATAAAACCTGTCATTCTTGCTGGAAATTCTGTCAGTCTCTTGTTCCATCTTGTGAAAATATCCTGCCTAGAATGACAAAAAGGAACGAAAAGCAAGTGGGAGATTATTGATACATGAACTGATCTTATGAAAGGGAAGCAGAAAAGGCTGGAGACACATAAAAGAGTTAAGTGATTGTTTTTTCCCTTGCTCCAAACAGCAAACCGAGGAGTGGAAGGACGCTGCGTGTCTGGCAGGGTCCCCCCTGCCCTATGATTTTTTTGGCAGGCTAATTGAGGCAGCTGACACCAACGGCAGGTCAGGGACGCACAAAAGAAGAGCACTGAGCCTTGGCAGCCCACCCAGCAGCCAGGACACGGACATCTCGGGTTTAATTAGTGAAAGAAAGCAGCAAAGCACTCGTTTTCCCCAGAGAACCTGGGGGCGAGGGCCTGCTCAGATCCTTGGCGGGGCTTGCGCCATCGCTCGTAGTCTGAAAGGCTGATGATGCTTTTGTGGGCCAGGATCTGCTGCTGGGACAGATGAATTCCCCCAGGAACCTGGCTGGAGTGAAAGAGAAGCCACTATCTTATGTTTTTAAAGAGATTACAGGGAAACCTTTCTGGAGATTCATTTCTAAAGAAAGCCAAGCAGATAAACAAACAGCTCCCACACACACGCTTTGTCATCTGCCACCCTTCTCTTTGTTCCACCCCTTTAAAGCACTGATATTTAACAGGAGGAGCTTTAATCACCAAGGGGTGATTAAAACTTTAGTATTTTCTCAGCCTAATTTCTGCCAAACTGATTTTCAGCGTTCACTGCCAACGTGACTCTGATCACAGGAGTTATTTGTGGGCTGCAGCAATCCATCAACTGCCTTCAATTCGTCCTCTGCTTTATAAAGCCACATTTCTGGGAGTTTATGGTCTGATGTCCATTGTCTTCTTTTTTCCCTCGAGAAATGACTGTTTTAACCCACATACTTGATTTTCTGCTCGCAACAGAGTTGACATGATGTAATATTTTCTTTTAGCTGGTATTTCCTAGGTATAGAGAGAACCAAAATAGGTCTTTAGGCAAATAGGAAAACAAACCATATCAAAACTCGCATGGAAAGTGTACAAATTTTAATACAGAGAAAAAAAATGTGGTAAATTATAGCTGCTCTACCAATACTTACAGCAGATAATACAATTGCTTTATATTTAGAAGCCAGTGAGGCAAAAGATGGAGCAAGTTTTTAGAGAATTAGGAAAAAAACTTCATGAACTGTTGTTGCACTTGGCTGGCTGGCAGAAATCATGAAAATTGCACTGCTGATGCAAACAAGTAGATTTTTTTTCCCAAAAAAATCATTGTCATGTTCTTAGAAATATTTTCATTTGAAATACTAATATAATAAAACATGGTATGAGACTCGTGGTTTTATGGGTGATGCAGCCAGAGCTATTTGCTTTTTGGGGATGGCTGCCTTAGGGAATGTCTGCAGGAAATCCCCTGGTGGCACCAGGGAAGAAATGTGCACAAAAATTTAAATGTAGTCATTTAATTAGCTACTTTGAGTCACAATCAGTTATATTAAACATAGGCTTGGACTCTCAATTTTCACTGAAAAAACTTTAAGTTAAATTATTAATATATATAAATTCAATTATCTGATTCATGAATCAACCAGAAAGAGAGGAGACAGAAAAAAAAGATGGACATATGCCAAGTATCTTCTTGCTATCTGACAAACACAGTGTTTGCCCAAAAACAACTGAATTATCTGGCCTTTAGAAAGAAGTATGGAATATCAGGATGGCATCTGCAGCTCAGACCTGTGCTCTGGGTGTCATGTCAAAATTACAGAAGGATGGTCCTCAATGTGCAAGTGTTAGAGCTAAAAGAGCTGCAATTTCATTTACAGCTGGGCCACAACATTTAATCTTTGGAATCCTGATAGGGAAGTGATGTTTGCATTGGAGGTATTGGCTACAGCACCACAGTTATTTCTGCACAATTATTTTGTGTTTCATATCCCAAGCTGAAAGAACTGCAGCTCCTCATCTGACAGATATGGAAATGACATTACCATTCCCCTCCTGCCTGCCCTCAAATGCTGTCCTCTGGGGTTTTTTAACCAGGAAAGCCAATGTTTTACCAGCAAAGTCATTCCCAGGTTACAGGTCAATGATTTAAGTGTCTCCAAATCACTCCCACGGTGATGTGCGTGACTCGCCCGTGTGCTCACGTGAGGCAGTTTAGACCCAGAGGTTAAATTTTAATACATCACCCCTAACTTGGTGTTTGACCTCAAATTGACAAGGCACGGCCTCTGTGGGAATAAAGCAAGTGTATTCTGCAACTTTATATTCATTCTTGATAATTGCTGTGGATAAAGAGAGGCATTTTTAAATGTTGGAATACTGAGTGCTACTATCACTAAACACTGACATCTTTCACAGAAGAGAAACTTAAATGTAGCTAAAATTATTAATGTTTTACCATCTCTCCCTGCATCTAGTGAGAGTGTGGGGAGGTACGGGTGTAGTTGCAGCAAAAACACAAATCAGGAATAACCTGGTTTGGTCTGATCTAGTGCAGACATAGATTACATTTAGAGATCGAGCTAAGGAAGGAACACATCAGGGTTCTTTCTATTCTGCTGGTCTGAGGAGAAAAATTTGGCCCTCCATTTCTCATTATTTTGGGTTCGTATGATAAGAATACTCACATTAAGTATGGTTTGAATTGGTGGTGGTTTCAGATGCATGTTAAAAATGGATATATGCAGCCAAAATCCAGCTCAGCATTCAGGAGCTCTGTGGTGTTTGTAACTTGTCCTTGCAGTAATTCAGCTATGGGGATGCAATGAAGACACTGTTTAAAAATTGTGTTAATAACTAAAAGAAAATATTCTGACTATATATATACATAATGTAATATGTATTGGGGCTCATTGCTGTAGTATCTGCATTTAGGTACAGGAGAACTGGAAGAGTTAGAAAACTATCTCATAATTTTAAGAGATATTTCAGCCCTGCTCTTGTCTGCAAAGGCAAATTTGTGCAGAACTAGGTTTCTGCAGTCTGTATACTCTTAATTACCCAAAATTCTTTGTCAAAAACTTAGTGGAAATTTATTTTGGTCAATTGTGATCCTCAGAAATGTGAAGGTTTACAACTGGGTATGAATCATTTGTTGCTACTTCTATTTCTTGATTGGATGAGAACAATTTTACCATTCAAATTCTCAGTTCCAACAGGTTTAATATTAAAGTTTGGAAATCTGCCCCATCATTTTTGCTAAAAAGTCCAAGGATTAATTTTTAACTAATGCCAATAGCACAAAAGTATAGGTGGCTTCCTGAAGTTCATTAAAATATAACCAGGCTCCCTGACTTCCATGGTATATTAACCTGGTGGAAGGACTTTGAGCCAGTCTCTTAGGAATTGGTTTGCATGACACCCACAGAGCCTTTTCATCCTGTCTTTGTAGTCTGATGTTTCCTGAAGTCAGGATTTTGTTTCCCTGGCCAAACCTGAGGCGAGGTTTCCAGGACTGCTGCAATATCAGGGCATTGAAACAGTTACCTACAGAAACTTCAAACTGCACTGCAGATACCACATGATTAGATATTATCAATTTCTGTTTCAGCCGAAGCTGAAATGAATCTGAACTTCATTGATGGCTCAGGACCAATATGGACCAGCAGGTTTTAGGAAATTTTTCCTAAGCATGAAAAAACTTTTAAAAACCTGTCTTTGCCATGATGTGGACATTACCATTCTACTAGCACAATATGTATTTTTGACAATAATGTCTCAGAAAAAATTTGAATTATGTAGCTTGAATTCCAAGGCATTTAGAAACACACTATGGAAACCATTTGTCAAATGGACTGAAAAAAATACTTTTCAGGAAAGTTGGGTGGTATTAGGTGACCTTAAAAAGAAGATAACCAGTAGCCTCACCTACAACTACTCAGAAAATAAAGTTTTAATTAGTAGCTTCACCTACAACTACTCAGAAAATAAAGTTTTAATTATGGAGTCTCTCATCATAATTTTTCCTTGATAGAAAGCTCTGGTGGAATTATTACCCTGTAATTTGCAGTAAACATGATCAGCGGTGGAGGAATCTGTGAAGCCACCATCTCCCTCCACTCGTGCATGAAAACCCGAGCCAGCTAGGAAAAGCAAGACCAAACATCTGCAGAACAGATTTGCTGCTGCATCCTCCTAAGCTGTGTTTTGTACCAGCATTAAGCAAACCGCATGAGCTTGATGTTATGTAACCTCATAAAAATGCAAGAAATAATACATATCGCCCATGTAGAAGTGGTGGCAAGCCCCAGTTAAACCTCTCTTAAATGGATGTTTAAATCATTGTGCTGGCTGTTGAGAATTTGCTCTGTGTCCCATCATTGACTTACTGACAATAAAGCAAACTGACTGCAAGGTGACACTTTTAAAGATTTATTAGATCATCCTTCAGGGACCTATTTCAGCCCAGTCTTAAACAAATGAATGTTCATCAGGCCAGTGAAACAAATAGGTTTTTCCTCATTGGCCAACTTCCAATTTTATATTGTCTTTATCCCTGGAATCTTCTGCAGTGTGTATGAGATCTGGAGGAAGATTTTTGTGACAGGATGCCAAGCACAGCTGTGAAGGAACCGCAATGGTCTGGTTTCAGCGTGGCCACTGACGGGAGAGGGCAGGGGTCCTGTTATTTCCATGCAAAAGCCAGCCAGGGAGCAGGTAGCTTAGGATTAGGGACTGGCAAAGCTGAAGTTGTTGGAAACCATCTCAACTGCAAAGGAACTTTTCAGGTTGAGTTTCTCTTCCCGAGGTTTGTGATGCACAACTGGGGGGGGTTTTGTCAGCTGAGTTGACTGCAGTCCAAGGATCTGATGCAGGTGCAGGAGGCAACACATTCCCAGCAGCAAGGACTGCAAAGGGTCACTGGGTTTGGTTTGGGGAACAGATGGCATTTACAAGATCAAATGCATGGCTGGGCTGAATACCTCTGACAAAATAATTTGGGTGAAAGGATGAGCTGGAGAGCTTTGTGGAGTACCTAGGGGAAAAAAAATTTATAAAAAGAAAAAAAAAGGAAATCAAAGCACAAAGCCACATCTCCAAGATACATTAATGAGCTCCTTTACTTCCTGGGGAAATTGCCCATGGAGACAAATTTGTGTAAGTGTGTAAGTAGCTGTTATCTTTTTAAACAGTGCTAAAGGCTGGGGAGGGGAAAAAAAGCATTTGAGGAGTGAAATGAAAGAGGAACCGCTGGAATTATCATCACTAACCTGGTTGAGTTTTGGACAATGCTCTGAGGGACACGGGTGATTCTTGGGGTGTCCTGTGCAGGGGTAGGAGTTGGGTTTGGTGATATCCCTCCCAACCTAGGGTATTCTATAATTCTAACTGTGAAAATGCATTCGGAACAGGATAGAAGGGAATCAGGAGAGATTGACACGCAGCACCCGTGCAGTAGCAGGGATCTTTGCCGAAATCCAGCTGAATTTGGTGTGTCTGAACCACGTCTGAATCCAGAAATGGTCCCCAAAGGCACAGAACAGCACATCCAGAGGGATGCTTGGGTGAATCTGGTCGCCTCAGCCACAGGAGGAAACTCTGCCTTCCCACAAATTAGTTCTTTTAAACCCTCCCTCCTCTTTGTGGTAACTTGTCTCATTTCTACAGACAGCCCTCCATGTCCAGGATTTTCAGGGACCTCTGAAAGGCATTTAAATGCCTAAATACTCATTTAAATACCTGACTTCGAACATTGCCCTTGAATTGCAAATGGGTGATGATTGTTTGCATAGCTGCTGGGTAGGAAACAGACATCAGGAGCATTATTTTGTTCAGGATATTGCTTGTAGCTCACTCAAATATAGAGTTAAAAAAAAAAAAAAAAAACTAAAAGGGAAGGCAGTTCAGTGAGTTTGGAGATAGACAGATGAAAATACACAGCTTCTGTGGGGAACTTTTCCTGGAAATCTTTAATAAGTTGATGTGTTCTAAGTAGTAAAGAGAATTCCCTTCCTCGCCCCAAATGGAGAAATGTACAGATGTTTAAGGGCTCTGCTCAAAGGACAGAAAGGGGAAATTGTTAAGGCATACAGGTGTTAGAGGGGTAGCAGAGCAAAGAGAACAAAAAGAGCAAGGAAGGAGTGAGAACACAAATAGAAGCAGGGAGGAAAAAAAGTATAAATAAAAACATAATTAAAATATTTATAGACAAAACTATAGCAACAAATAAAGCAGTAATAATATGTCTGGGAAAATAATGCATGATGTCAAATCAAAAGAAAAGAAATGGCTGAAAGAATTAAATGTGCATGAAGAGGAAATTTAGAATTTCTTCGCTTAAAACATAGGAAAAACCCCTCAGATTTATCACTTCTATGCAGCAGGAATACACCTATCAAACTCTATGTGATGATAATGAAAATTCCAAGTGATAAACCTGATTTTTATTTCTGTTTTCCTGTACTGCCAGCCAGTCAAAGTCTTCCAGCTTTTTTGGCACAGTTCAGCTGACTTCTCTGCCTTCTGTACAGTGAAATAAAAGTATATCTGACCTGAAAACATGACAAAAATTTTTTAAAAAAAAGCATAGCTACTAAAAAGGAAAAAAAAGGAAATAATTTATAAATTGCTTATAAATTTCTTGTGACTTAGCTATTTTTTCAACTGCACAATACTGATAAGTTATGATAATTGCAATAATTCAATTATCAATTAATCCAGTATAAAGCATTTAATATTATGAATGACAGGAAGCCATTGCATTATTTCAAATATTTAGCATCAAGAGGGGAAATACTATGTCCCTTGTTACTCTTCTCTTGTGCCAGGTATCTAACATTCTACAATTGAAGTATGACTGGAGATAAAGCAGTTAGGGAACACTTCAGGACAATTTTGAATATGGATTATCCGATCAACATCATTGTCAAAATTTTGTGATAGTTGGATAATTTCTGATACACCTGAACTGTGTTTTATATACCAATCATGAAATTAACCTTTTGTGGAAGAATTCTCTTGCAATGCTTGTTTCTCTTTTTTATTATTAAATTCATATTAATTTACATTTTCCAGTTAGAGCCAGGTGAGAGGCAGAATTGCCAAAATACATACAAGTATGGGTTCTTCTGGTATTTTTGGCCTCATTTGTCCTATTTTGGCACTTCAGCTTGGCTGTAATGGATTTACATTTCTGTCCTTTAACATTTCTGTGGTTTTTCTCCCAATTTGCAATTCCTCTACATTTTGGACCACTTGTTTCTCTCTCAGGACATGTCCCTTTCTGATTGGCTTTTTTGCCACAGCAGCTCACATTACATACAACACGAACATATAATAAATACCAATTCACTACAAAAATATATACAGAGGGGGAAAAAATCCTTCTTGCCATAGTTTCCTGCCTTCTCTGCCCCGTGTCCCCTGGGTGACTCTCACCTCCTCCCCAGCAGCTCAGATCTGATGAAGCCCTCTCACAGAAAGATTCCTTTTAAACCCCAACTGTTTATTTTGGCACATTCCAGGAGCAGGAATCTGGTGCTTAGGAGAGGAAGGAGTAACCACATCACAGGGCTGAGCAAAAGGGCTGCCAGCTGTGCTGCAGGGCAGCCCTGCAAGGCAATCCCTGGCCTTGCCTCCATTTGTGCTTTGCCATTTACCTTGCAAACGCTCTTGGAGGTAAGGCTGAGGAAGAGCACTGATAGCAGATTATAGAATGAAATATAGAATATTATATAGAGAATATATAGAAATTTATATCTAGAAAAATATAGAGTGTATTCTAAAATCCTGATGATTGTAGGGAAGACTGGGGAACGGGACTTTCAGAAATATCAGTTTTTAGGTGAATCCAACTTTTTGATAATCAAAAGACATTTTAGCCTGGCCTATGCTGAAGCCCTTTAGCTCAGCATTCCATGTTCCGTATTTTTCATATAAACAGGGAAATTTATTTAATACTAGTTTTCTAGTATACTTTAGAATGTCGAGGCAGAAGCAAAAGGAAGAAGGCTGTGGAAATATTGGTAGTTTTGTTGATTCAAATTCGCCGCATCTTCAATTTTTAGTGTGTTGAAATGTCTATATATCATATACATATATACACACAAAAAATTACTGATGCTGGCTGGATTACAAAACTGGAATTAAAAAAATAAATTAATAAAAAGGAATTTGTTTTAGAAGGTTAATCTGAGAGCAGTCTAGATCTTGAAAATTATAAAGAATTTTGGGGGACTCAAATCCCTTTCAGCATATGTGTCAGATAATCTAGTTTGGATGGGACCAAGGAATCATGAAAATATCTACAAAGACATCACTGGAAATATCTACAAAAATTGCAGTTGATCTTACAAAACAATCTGAGGAGATTTTTGAAGCTGTTTCCTTGAGCTACTGCAGTGGTAGTGCCATCTCTAATGAAAATTCTCTAAGATACAAAGAAGTTATAGGGAGTCAGTGCCTTTTTTTCCATTTTCCACATTTCTGTATTCCCCTGCTTACCTCTTACCATGGGTTATTCTTGCCAAGGTGTAAACATGGAAGTTTGTTGCTCCGTTTGCACACAATGACAATGGGATTTTTCTCTTCATAGTCTCTGTTTTGTAGAATTATAGTCTCTGATTTATTCTCTTAAAGATCTAATCTTTCCATGAATATCAGTGTTATTCCTTTGAGCCTTGGCAGCCATTTCTAATTTCCATTTCTTTGCAATGGTAATTTTCAACTAGAGTAAAGTCATTTCCAAATTGTTGTCCAGCCCAGTTTGCCACCTCGGGTGAGGTGTGATGTTGGAACTCTGAGCACAGAGAATTTGAGCTTTCTGTGCTGCCCAGGAGAACACTGCACTGCCCTGAGCCCATGGAGAAGACTCCAAAATTGAGGGATGGCTCTGGAATTGTCGGGGTGGAGTTTGGATAGAAGGGGGTGAGATCACAGGGTGGAAAACTCAGAGTTTAAGGTTTAGGATGCAGTAATAGATACAAAGATGGATGGAGGTTTTAGGGTGTTGGCCTGTCCTTCTTCTTCACCTTCTTCTTGGGTTTGGGGGATATTGTGGATTGCATAGAAAAGACCACAATGCAGGCCACGGGTGGTTGGTTATTGGGTTAAAAGTAAAAGCAATTTAGGTGGCATTTGATAATTGGTTGGTTTACCCTTAAAAGGCCTTGTAGAGTAAGCCCTGAGCTCCATTTTTAGTTTGTTAGGCTGGTGTGCAGAAGAACTCATGTTCTGTGAGACTAATACAAATAAGAACCAACAAACATCTGAGTCTGAACAAGAATCACCATGTCTCTCTCATTAATCCCGACCCTGGGAGAATCATATAAGCTACAAGATAACCAACAGTGTAGGATATTTGATGCCCTCAACCCAGATACAGAGAGTTTGAAAAGAACCTCTGAGACTGAGCAGACAAAGGCACTTGCATTTGGGTACAGCAATCCAAACCAGCTCAGGGCACATTCTGGCAAGGGGGAGATTTTGACTGGGAGCTGTACTAAACACTCCTTTGGCTGGATTCTGTTCATTTTAAGCAGTGAAGCTGCTTCAGAGTTTATTTAGCTATTTCTGTTACGCTTGTACAACATGTGTTCATGCTGATGTGGAGGCAGCAGGATTGCATTTCAGTTTAATAGCCAAGTGTTTTTCTAAGTCTTGTTCTAACACACATGGAGTCCTCACACTGTTCAGGGCTGCTCTGCTTCTCAGTGAGCAAAACTGGTTCTTCCAGATTCCCCAGATTATCACATCCAGGGTTATGTCATGTCAGGAATAGTCTTTTGAGGATTTTGAACCCAGAGGGAACCTAAATTTTCAATCTTGCCAGCACTATTACTCAGCCAGCTGTGTCATGCACTGCCACAAAGGCAATAGCAGCAAATGTCCTGGTATGAACAGTACTTGACATTAAACCCTTGGCAGAGATTTAATTAACCAAAAGTACCAGCAACCTTTTCTGCATTTGCTCTTCTTGAATCTGTGAAGAAAGGAAATACAGGCTTTTTACCAGAGAAGGGTTTTTATTTCTGAGGTTAAGTTTAACATTTATCTCACTGTCAATGGGACAAGAGGAAACAGCCTCAAGCTGTGCTGAGGGAGGCTCAGCTTGGTAGAGATATAGACATATGACAATAGATGATATTTCATATTAAAGTTTCTTTGTTTAACCCTAAAATGTGTAAGTCTTAAGATCTTCTGTGAAGCAGAGATCACATACCTACCTCTTTTGTTGCCCAGATTGTTTTTGAGACTTTTTAAAGCATCTTTTTATTTGGAAAGACTGGGTGGCAGGTCAGAAACTGTGTATATTCCACGTAGGGCTACAATCTGGATGCCAATGTATTGTCAACACCAAAGACTGATTAAGTTAAAAAGTAATCTTTTAAACTAATGAGAAATTTCTGGTTTTTTGATGTTGATAGCTAAATCAAATAGGCTGTTGGTGATTAAGACATTGTCAGGTGTGCTGACCAGTCTTCCTGGCTTGTATTCAGCTGCTGCCTACCACCTTGTTCCCAAATTTTAAAGAATTTTGGATCTCCTTCCCATGCTTAACAGCACCAAGTACACTGGGCCCTATGCCCACAACTGGGGGTCATGGGCACAAGTGCTATTTAATAAGAAGAAATTACACATTTTCAGTGTTGGTGAAAAAGACCCCCCAGGTGTCGCAGGCCACAGCAAAATGTTAAATCCGCAGTGATTCTAAACCCCAGAAGTGATTAATTCCTAATGAGAAATGTTTGTCCCACTGAAATGTAACGCAGTTCTACAAATCTTCCTCATTGTTGACAGAAACAACCGCTCCTGCTGCAGCCTGGTTTTCTGGATTGGCTTCTCCATGTCTGTGCCACATTTGGAGGAGCATCCCAGTTCTCACCCTGTTGACTTCTGAGCCCTGAAAATTGTCTTCAAGAAGCTCCTCGCCCAAGAGCTTTCCCCTGCAGCAAACAAAGCAATCAGATTTCAGGAAGGCTGGGCTGTTACACTCTTCCATGTAGCTCTTGGGGGAAGCTCCTAAAGGAAATAAAAGTCTGTAACGAGCTCCAAATTCCCTTCAGGGCCCCTGGTTCTCTGATTTAATCTTGACAGAGTCAAGACTTTTAGCCATTCTGCAGACAGAAATAGGCTGTGGCATCAAATTCCCTTCAAGGACTTTGTACTGATCTCTGGTAGAGCTAAAGAGATTTTCTCCCACCTTTTATGAGCTTCCTCTCATATCACCAGTACTGAAAATGTAATGTCACAGAGCACTGTGACATCTCACTGACACTTGGAGGAATAATTTAAATTAAATACCACGCTGTCAATGAAGTATTTTGTTCTGAGCCTAGGATTGAAATTTATGTTTAAATGGCTAAAATGGAGGAAGACTGTTGCTAAATCGTTCTGCTCAGTAATGTTTGATCATTGATTAAATGGAATAGTTTTCCTACATATTACTCAAACTCTGTTTTGCTTTCTTGCAAATAATCAAGAGGCATATGCTGGCATTTTTTCATTATACTAAGGGAAGTTACATTAAATTCAGGCCACATTTTTTTCTGGAAAAAAATTGCCTTTTTTTTTTTTATAAGAATAGCTCTTCAGCATTTGTTTGTTATGTAAGCTTCATATGTCCTTAAACCTGCTCCTTGGAGGTTATCCAGGAGATGGCATCTTAGAATACTTCCCAGAATTGCTCAGTTTAAAAAAAAGACTGTTTTCTTCCTCCTAATCCCAGCTGTAAGGATGGAAACCTTAAACAGCACATCTTCAGTCATGGCACCATCATCTTGGTACAGGAGCCCAATTAAAATTAAAAAAGCATGACATGGGTTATGTCATGCTCCATACTCCTAATTAATTCCTGTTCCTGTTTGGAGCTCACAGTGGGGAGAGAGAGAGAAAAGTTTCTCCTTTCTGCAGCAAACTCAGGTCAAAATAATTTAATGATGGACAACATTTTCTCAAGAAGAAAAAAAAAAATCTCTTGAAATTTTTCTGAGCCTGAAAGTAAAGAGATTAAAGAAGAGATAGAGATAGAGATAGAGATAGAGATAGAGATAGAGATAGAGATAGAGATAGAGATAGAGATAGAGATAGAGATAGAGATAGANCAGCACATCTTCAGTCATGGCACCATCATCTTGGTACAGGAGCCCAATTAAAATTAAAAAAGCATGACATGGGTTATGTCATGCTCCATACTCCTAATTAATTCCTGTTCCTGTTTGGAGCTCACAGTGGGGAGAGAGAGAGAAAAGTTTCTCCTTTCTGCAGCAAACTCAGGTCAAAATAATTTAATGATGGACAACATTTTCTCAAGAAGAAAAAAAAAAATCTCTTGAAATTTTTCTGAGCCTGAAAGTAAAGAGATTAAAGAAGAGATAGAGATAGAGATAGAGATAGAGATAGAGATAGAGATAGAGATAGAGATAGAGATAGAGATAGAGATAGAGATAGAGATAGAGATAGAGATAGAGATGATAGAGATAGGACAGATTTGTCTTCTCACATCTGAGATAGCAACAGTTTTACTCCAAATGAAGTGTCTGCAACCAGGATGTCATTAACAGCCCAGTAGCATTAAAACTGACAAGATATTTATATTTATCTTCTTTTCCCTAATTAAAATTCTTCTCTTTCAGGATGTTTCTACTTGTACAGATGCTTTTTTTAAAATTATTTTTAATTCGTACATTTATAGAGCATTTGTGGGATGTTCTAAGTGGTTGTGGTCTAGGCCAATAATGCCAGGAGCACTACAGAAGTCTGACAAGGAACCTGAAAATCCCTTTGGGGTGACCATAATTGTTGAGGCTTCTTTCCAGACTTTGGGAAAAAATTCTTTGCTACTGTTTTTGATGTGCCTATAGAACTTGGCTGTTACACTTAGAATAGTGACAGGAAGCTGTGAAAGAAATTGTAATTTGAATTCCTGTTTTCTTGATAATCAACTAGAATAAAGCAGACAGCTAGGCGTAGAGAGATATTTTGATATACTTTTTTAAAGCTACAATCAGGTTTGTTTAGAGTTAAATCAAGAGCTATATGAGCTCATTAAGATGTGACATGCTTACCAGGGCTTGCCTGAAGCCTTTGGGAATTGAATTTTAACCAATTTATTCTATTAAATAGTGCTTTATTGTCAGCTGTTAAATTTGTCAGAACAGAAATTTCTCAGTGGCAAACATGAAGGAGATTTATCACTGACTCATCAGGTCTCCTCTGGTGTTTTTTTAATCCCCATTGATAGTTTTTTTGTTTCTAAATCAGAAGACAAAAAATATTCCAAACACAGCAGGTGGAACAATTTTTGATTTTTATATTAATTGTAACTGAAAGTTTCATTGAATGGACAATAATAAGGAGGTCAAAAGGCAAATTCATTCATCATATGAAGCTATGGAAACAATCACACTGTGTATTTAAATCTAATTAACTTTCACAACCACATTCAATTATTTAATGCTTATTAAGGCTTAAATTACTGTTTCTAAGAAGGATCACCCATCCAATATTTGGTTTACCTTTGTTGAGACAAAAAAAGGTTTTTTCTTTTCTTCTTCTTTTCCTGTGGTAAGTTTGCCTCCTGTCATATGAAAAAAGGGTTTTGGGCAAGGGCTCAGGAAAGCTGGTGAACAGACTTTGTATTTTTAGACTGTGAGTGTTAATGCCACTGCAAAACAATGCACTATACAAGTCACTAAATAGGACACAGACATTGGAATACAGAAATTACCCAAAAAGGGGACCAAGGAGATCAGAAATGAATTTTACAGATGATTTTGGAGAGGAAATTAAGTATTTTAGTAAGACAAAAATAGACTAGAATAAGCATTTGGAAAGAGTGAAACTACTATAGTGTTTGCTTGCAAATTCCCTGCAGGGCTGCCTTGGAATGAAGCAGGATTTGGGGTTTTTTTCTGTTCTGAATCTCTGCATGTACCTGTTCCTCAGGTCAGGAGAGACCAGACTTAGGTGGTTTCCCACCTGAGAAGAACAGCACAGAAATCTCTTGGTTCTGGGAGGTTTCTCTCACTAGATTTTAAGACTGCAAGCAAGATTTCAGCTCCCTCCCAGGTGCGAGCTGAAGAATTCCTTCAGAATACCTGGATTATGCTTTTGTTTTAGGGTGCCTGTCGAGCCCAGATGCCTCTTAAGGGCCTAATAGAATGAATTTAAAAATAGTTTAAAAACGTCCTTGCCAGTAGTATTATCTGGCTATGAATTAGTAGGTCAATCAAACAGGGATTAGAAAGTAGTTGAATTGTTTGTGGAATTAAATACAGACATTCTTTATGTTTGAAGGCATGAACAGGAATTCTGTGATTACTTTGGGGCAATGTAACAAAGCTTAGAAATTCCATCCACTGGGAACCTCCTGTGACTCTTCAGTGTAAACACGGATTCCATTTGTCTGTTTTGATGATGTTACAATGGGATAATTATAAAAGTTCTGGGTCCATTTTTCACCTTTAGCATTATTATTTGTTTGACAGGCTTATAGCATGGCTTGAGTTGGAAAGGAGCTTAGAAATCAAATCACTACTGTATACCCAGAGTCATATGTGAAATCCACTTGTGATTTCTTGTATATAGAGCACATCAATGACAACAAAAAGTTAGATATTTGAAATGTTAAAAAAGAGAAAAGCATTAAAGTAAGTGCTGCCTTAAACATTTTGGCAGCGAAGAAGTTACAGTCTGGTAGAGTACAGGAAAGGAATAGCACAGGAAAGGGATGGCATGGGGATGTTTTAAATGGCATTTCATTTATCCAGTTTCTCTAAACTATGAGCTTTAAGGTGGATCCAAGTTTAATTTTAGAAATCAAATGCTATAACGAGAAGCACTCGAGGGCTGGAGAGGGGGAGGACAGGAGAGGGAATTGCTTCTGGAGTGCACTGCAAATAGCTCTTTGAATAAACAGTATGGTAACAATTAGCCAGTGGTCCTTTTTTATTTTGCTGGATTTTGAGAACCATAAAAATAGATTATGAATAAGCCTGGTGTAAGCCAAAAGTTACATTGCAACAGCTGCATTATCCTACCAATACACACTAATTTTATCAGATCTATTCACAACTTGCTGCCAATATCTCATAGGTGGTAAGGACACAGCTGGGATCCCTCCTTCAGGGATGAATTCTCCTGTGATATTTTCAACTTTCACCTTCTATTTCCCACATTTACATCTTAATAGAAGGCAAGTTGCATGGAAGCAATTCATTTAACAAAGCAATAAATCAAGTCCTGGTGCACATCCTTTATTGTTTCAAGATACATGGGGCTTTCAGAGACCTTTGGAAACACAGCCTTCTTTGGGGGGTTTTCTTAGGTATTTTGTAATTTTTTAATTTTTAGGAATTTTTAGTAACTTTAATTTTTATAAGCCATACAAATCACCCATCAAGAGCATTTCCATTGTTTTATGGAAAGTGTCCTCTAAAGGTTGATCCTTGGAAATTTTACTCTGCATTTTTACCAATGCTAACAAGTACCTGGTTGATGTCTGGTTTATTGATTAGCACCTCATCTGCCTGCATGTTAATTAGTGTTCAACTTCAGTATAATATCCAAATAATTGTCAGATTTGGGAGGGTTTGTTCATTTCCTGTGGTTTTTGTACCCAAAGTTTATGCATCTTTAATGTCAAATTAGTGCCTATGGAAACTACTTAAAATGCTAAAGAGCAGAACAAAATTAATAAATGGAATTCTAAGAAAAGAACTCTAGGATATTTCACTTGATGTACATTGGACTAAAATCAGTTTTATTAATAACTGTTTGGAAAATCAAACTGGTAACACTGAAGTCTTCAAATATAGGGTTGGGATTTTTTTTTAAGATGGCATAATTTGGAGTTTATTTTAAGCAACATAGTCAAGCTCCTTCATTTTCTAGTATTTAATGATTGAATTTGGTTTTTCTCTGGTGATTCTTGAAAACTATTTGGCCTCCACTTTTGCCATATCAACAATGTGATATGTGCAGCCTCAGAGCTGGCACCTTCTGCTTCCACATGACTGCATTTTGGAGGAATTCCTTCCCAAAACATATTTATTTCTGTAATTATTCACACACACTCACAAGCAGCACATCACAACCATCATAAACACATCATGGGTGTTGTGCCACAGGACTTCTGAGTAAAATCTTTTTCAGATAGCAGGAATAGGTGTCTGATTAATCTTGTAGTCTGGTTTGGGGTGTTCTGGGGTCTTTGTTGAATGAGTTTTCCTCTTTCCTAAGTAACAGTGGGAGCAAAGTGCTTTTCATGCATTCTCCCCTTTAAATGCAAGGGAGATTTTGGGGGGGATTTTTGGGGGGGATTTTTATGGTTGGTAACCTGCAATTCCAGCCCAAGCTCTTTGCCAAGCTTCCAACATTTTTGATGAATTGCAACTGGGAGAGGGAATACTTGAAACCGATCTGTAACTTCTGGTATAACTGACTCGAGACAGCCTCCTGGAAATTTTTTTGGTTGTCCCTATTCAGCTGTTTCATAAGCACATGGGCCAAGCACTTTTAAGATATTCAGGAGTGAGAGGGCCACTTAAAATTGGGTCTTCCCCTTTTATAGGGACACTTCTTGTCTTACATCTTTGTCAAATTAGTAAAGCTGATTATAGCTAAAGCTCATAAAAGGACAAGTATGCAGAAACTAAGGACAGAGCAGAGGAATTTTCAGGCTTCTAGGGAAATACAGGACTGACAAAAAATGGTGTCCAGCTATTTTTCCTGGGTTTGTGGGGTGGGGATGTGTGCTGTGTAGACAAAGGTGTGAAAGGACATGAAGAGCACCCTGATTACAGCAGTTATCAAAAGCAGTGTGTTGGACTCTGTGTGCACTTTCAAGGCAGTTTCTTGAGGAGCCAGAACCATCAGTGGACAACACTTCAAAGACTCTGTCCAAGATGAGTCCTTGGTGTAGTTGTTGTGGTAAATATTATCAACATTGGTTAATTTTTACATAATGCTTGCTTTATCAGCAAGGTACAGCAGCAAGGAAGTACAATTACATTAAAACAATATAATTGCTTTCTGTGGCCGGGGGGAATTTGCTAATACCATATCTGCAGTGAGGACAAGGCTACTGAGGGAGCTGGTGATGACTTTGTTTCCTTCTGAATATGCTGATGGTTTCCATTTTCATCACATAGCTCCTCACTTTCTCCCCTCTGGATTCTCTTTGTGAGGATCCAGGGAGTGAGGCTCTGGGCTGGAATTTTATTTCTCCAGGCAGACCTTGCAGACTGAGTGTTGTCTCTCCAAACCTTTGTTGTTCACAGGCTCTGATTTGCAGTACATAATGTTAAATACCTCCATGAGGAAATCAGGCAATGTCAGTACTCAGTCCCAGAAACCTCAGAGCCCCATGAAGGCTGCTTTGATGATACTCAGCCTTTTCCCTTCTCACTAAAGCAGACAGGGGTGCCAATCTCAGAGTTCCCTGCTGTCTCTGAGAAATTAATTCTCAGCCTAATTGTCTAAGGCTTGTGATAGTTTCATAGTTTTTAAAAAAAAGGCAGGACAAAGACTGCATGAAAAATGTCTCCTTAGAAGTCTTAATGAACTTGGATGAGGATTACTTGTTTGCTTTCTCTGTGGAAAGGCAAAAAATTTTATTTTCTTGTCTTCCACAAAGCTAATAGGTCTGTTCCTAGGAGATGGCAGCCTTAATATTCATCCAAATGGGAAAAGAGAAATAATCTTGACCTCCAGTAATTACAGTGGAACTTAGACACAAAGTTTCTGCACGTGAGCCATTGTCAATGAATAAACATTCATGTTCCCAATTCCTATTGGATATTCAATTCCTACTGAGCATAAACATCCCCTGAAGTTCTAGAAAGAACAAAATTTTTGCTACAGCAAACACCAGAAGGAGCTTTTCAGTTCTTCTCACAGCTGGCAATGTTGCTTGTCCTGTTTTGCATTCCTTCCCAGTTTAAAGAGGTTTTTCTTTGTCGTTTCTGATGTGTTACAGTTTCCAGACTCTATTCAAAATACCATTTGCACATTTAAATCCACTTCAACAACTGCTCGTAGACAGACTGAAGGAAAGTGCAACAGGAAAAACAATCCATGCTGTCATCAGAAAACCTTTCCAACACTTTGAGAAACAGCAGAGATCTTGCTGTAGGCAAAGGTGCTCTGCTTGAAATGTAATCAGTTTTCCCCTTCAGCTTCTTTTTTCTTTTTCCTTATAGACACTTACCTCCACCGCACCTTCAGCCACCACTAAATCTATATGAAATTAATTCTCTTCTAATAAGAAGAGCATGGAAAAAAGTGTGGGAGCAGAAAGGTGGGATTTCGGCCAGCGTAGCCTATTGAATTTTTTAGCACTGTCATTATTTTTGTCTTCTGAGTCTTCCCAGCCTCACCATATTTTCCTGCAATAGCTGCAATCAGGGGTGGCAAACTGTACACAGAGATGCAGCTGAGAGGGACCTTCAAGGTTTTCTGATCCTCAGCAGCACCACATTCACCTCACCCCTAAAGCATATCCCAGCATCACATCCAGAGGGGTTTGAAAGGACTCTCAGCAGACAGACAGAAGTGCTTGTGTCAAGATGCTGGATTCACCTACAAAAACATGGATTAGACTAAGTGCTTCTGGTGCCACTGCTGGAAACTTGGAAGTGCGAATTGGAAAGTCACCTCTGGTGATGTAAAAGTTAAAGGAATTCAGTTTGAGTAAGATCCTAAGAGAAACAGCTCTGCAGGTTCAGCACATGCAGGGTTTATTCAGGAAATCAAAGCCACCTATTTGTGCTAGTGGCACCATCTCTAAGCTCATGTACCTCACAATCTCAAAAGAAATTCTTAGTTTAGTTTTGCCACAGATGAAATTACATGACGGGTTCAGGGTAAGCAAAAATCTGAAAAAAATCACATAAGCTCACCATTCAAATTAGAGGCTGATATGTAGTAAGGATCTTAGAAATCAAACTGAGCAGGATAATAATGAAATTGATGTGACCTGTCAGTCTGGTGCTTGGAGGAGGAACCCACAAGAGGCAGAGGCTCTTCTTCTGAGAAGGAGCACCTAAACCCTGCATGTCTGCATCAGCGAAAGAGGAAGAACATGAAGAAGCTGCTAATGGGAGAAGGGCTGGGTCTGCTTCTGATCCAGCCTGGCTCTTGGTGGAAGGTCCTAGCAAAGGAAGGGACCCCAACAGAGGACATCAGGCTGGCAGCAGGAGCCTGCAGATGTGACACTCCTGGTGTTTGCTAATGACTGAGTCCTGGGGTTCCTAATTTTTAACACTTGGTAATCAAAGAGACTCCCTTTAATCAGAACTTTGCACCTCATCGAGCAGTTCTTAAGTGAACATAAATCCTCCTTTCTTACAGACTCATTTCTTGCATCATTAACCTGCTTGCTCTTCAGTTGATGAACTTCTCTGAACATTTTCAATCTCTGAACCAACTCTTCTGAACTTTTTCACTCTCTGAACCGACTTTTTTGAACTAACCCTGTTTTTACGGAATTTCTTTACTTATGGGACAGAACGACAGTCCCTCAGTGGAAAAGAGTGAAAGAATTTTTGTTCTGTACAAGACTTTTATGAGCTGCAGATATACTTGGGGGTCTTATTTGAGTTTTTTGCCCTTTTTTGAGGAATTAGGCTTCAGTGCAGGAGATATTGATGATTCATTCCAATGGATTTTTCCACTGTTGAGTAAAGTCATTTACATGAGAGGAGCTTTCAGAACTTTTTGTTGTTGTTTGAACGTCTCATGCAAAACATGACATAAAACCTAACAAAGGGAACAGATTGTTTACGACTGTAGCTTTATTTATTATTAGTCTAACATTGTTTTTGATTTATTTTGTGCAACAGAAATAACAGCTTTCTGTGCTAGAGACAATTAATTTTACGCTCTGGAAAATCTGGTGCATTTTTGCAACATCTGAATCCATTTCACAGTAACAGATTCGAATGTCACAAAGTCAGAAGCTGCCACATAAAAGACAAAAATTATAAATATCAAGGGCATGTTTGTTACTTCTCTTATCTAAGTTAGCGTTCCAGAAGACTTCTTAGCCATAAACATTTGCTAGATTTTTTTTTTTCTCCTTTCTTGCTAAAAGCAGCATTCTGTGTCTTCACCTATGCTACACCAAAAAAAAAAAAAAAAAAAAATTAAAAAAAGAAACAACAAAAAAACCCCTAAAAACCCCCACTTAATTTCCATACCCCTTCACTGCTGCCCTGAAATAATTTCCATTTGTGGTATCTATCTGAAAGGAGAACTTTTAGGAAAGTCTTAAAAAGTATTTTTAATAGCATATTATTATTTTTATTATGTTTAATGCTAATGAATCTTGTCAGGAATTCATTTAACATTGCACAAATTAAATACTATACCAAACTCTTCTTGAATTGTATTTTCATCTTCAGGCATTTAATTCTTCCATATCTCCACATGGTCTCCATTATGACAGCAGGTTTGAATAATGGCATATGGCATGTTGATTTGGATACTATAAAAATTCATATTAAATTTTCCAAGAAATGCTGATTGGCATATTTTGGTCCATTTTTCAGAAATGATAAACAGTTGTCTCAGTTTTAGGTACAAATTTGTGATCAGCAGGCTTTTCTGGACACCAATGTTGGAACATCTCGTGCTCTTACATTGTGAATTCTCAACACAGTGCTGGTATGTTTGAAATTTTTGCCAGAAAAACTCAAGAGAAACCAATAAATCATCACTTGAGTGGTGGCTGTGTGTCCTAAGCTACACATGGGGCTAAAACTGACCCCAGTTTTACTCAGCTGACATTTCGGAGGACTCCTCAGGCAGTATAACTTTATCTACATGGAACAGATTTTGCCAGACCCTCCTTATCCTGCAGTTGCAAACCAGAAATGACATGAACTGGAATGACATAATGGAACTTAAACTGGAATATTCAGCCAGGAGGAGTGGCTGTGGAACTGCCTGGCTCACCTACCTGTCTTTTGAACACGTGCCTGCCCCAAAATGACATGGATTAAAGCACAGAAACTGCCTTTACTCAAATATGCAACTCGATACAAGCCCATTCCAGGAGTGAATTACCACATCTGCTAATCTCTCCACCTCATGCAGCAGCTCCATCCCAGGGAGCCTCTCTCCACAGGGCTGGGCGTTCCAGGCATGACATCACTGGAAATGGTGCCAGATTCAATTACACAGGGGCAGATGGAGAGCACGGGATTCAGCAGATTCTTGACATCAACACAGTCTTTGTGTTTTTTGCATCTATGGATTTAAAGCTACATTTTCAACTAAATTTGCAAGCAGTTGTTCTCACATGCAAGGAATCTTTCACTTAGGCATCCATATTCACCAGAGGGAAAGACAGGAACCCAAGGGCTCCCTGGAGGAACTGTTTCCTATCAGCATTGCATCCTTCCTTAACTGTGTGTGCAAACACAGCCCCTAAAATACTTTTTTTTTCAGGAGAATGTGTCCTCTTTATCCTGAGACATGGGGGTCTTGTGGCTCACCTGTAAGGAAAAGTATCAAGAAAATAATTTAAAAGTGTTTCACAGCAATCTGGTTTTGTGAGGCTGCTGAGTGTTCACTACAATTTTTGGTAAAGTTTGAACTTTGAGTAGCATCTTGAATTTCCAATTGCACTTTGGACTTCCCTCTTAGGCTGTGCTAGGGAAGAGGAGGTAAAGAATTCTTGTGCCTGAGAAAATAACTCCCAAAATTCCATCAACAATGACACTCTGCTTCTATTCTTTTTAAAAATGTTAAAGCACCTGGTCAGCCCCTCCTAAATGTACTGGACAGCAGAGAGGCACTAAACTGAACCTCACACTGCAGGATAAATTGGAGCAGGTGAACATTTCTAGGGACAGAAAAGAATAGGATCCTCTCTGGGGCTTTGGCAAGGCAAGGGGTAACAGGAAAACACTTTGTGCTGCCCTCACCTTTGTACCTGAATGGGACCTGATGCCATCAGGCCTCAAACTTTGTAAGAGAATGGTTAAACAACTGGAGAGGAGCACTTGGGCATCCAGCCAGCATCAGATCCCAGCAGGAAAACAATTGGAGCTACCACATTACCCCTGAGCAGCGTAGCTGATGAGAGACTTGGCACTTTCTTTCAGGTAGAAAGGAATCCGTTTTTCACTGTTGATTTTCTTGGCAGCAAAGTGAAGCAAAATATATGAGGAATATTATGAATTAATGCTGTGTCCAGCAAGTTCTGCCACTTAATAGTTCCAGTAGCATGGCAGGTCAAAGGAAAATGTAGATGCATGTTGCCTATACTGGGTCTGTGGCCTTTACAGTCCCAAAAAATACAAATATTTAGGGAACAGCATTTCCTGGGCATTTGGACAAATCCAAGTCAGCATTTCAGAAGGGATAAAATGTTATGCACTGACCATGAATAACTACCCTGCACACTGAAGCTGAGCCTTCGGAGATAAGATATGTTATAGTAAG
Source organism: Regulus satrapa (assembly GCA_013396955.1). NCBI lineage: Eukaryota > Metazoa > Chordata > Aves > Passeriformes > Regulidae > Regulus > Regulus satrapa. Next base: position 509,764 of record VWZN01019079.1, read on the forward strand.
AACCCAAAAACAAGCAAACAAAAAACATAACCAAACCAAACAAGCAACCAAAACCACCAGCACCAAAAATCCACAACCAAGCAAAAATTTTTAAAACAAACACCTATCTCAACATTTCGTTTTCACATAGAAGGAAAGTTTTGCCCTATAAACAACTTCTTTGGATCTCTCTAAGTGCAGTTGCCACTGTGGGATTGCAATTAAACAAAGGAATCCAGAATACTAAAAAACTTTGGCCACAATTTTTCAGCCTGAGTTAAAAGCAACTGATTATAGCTTTCCTCTTCTTTCCAGCCCAGAGTTAATTTAGCAATAACAAATAAGGGTGAATCTAGTGCAAGCTAAGTAAGAAATGCTGTTCCCTTACCTCATGTTGACTTTACTTTCCTATCCCCATCCAGATTCAGATTTCTAAATACGTTTTTAAAATAAACGGGAACAGCTCAGTGGTTTGGCAATAGACAGAAGGATGGTGAGGAAAAACTGCTTTAGTCCAGTAATAGAGATATTGCCACTTTATGGTTCCTCCTTTTGTTTAGAAAGGAGCACCTTTGAGAATTCCCACAGACCCTGGTGAAGCAAAGCAAAGGTTTCCAAACATCAGTCCAGGTGGCATTTGCATATCTTTAAGGATAATTCCTACTCTTAAAGCCATGAAAAAATAAAGAATTACAGTTTTCAGTGATGGTAAGAATACAGTGTGGTCTGCAAGAAATGCTAAAAGCTGGCAGGGGTCCGATGAGCCAACAAAAAGCTTTAAATCTCCAAAGTATCCAACAAGAAAGTCTCAATGACACTTCCCAGGGCAGTGTCCAAGGTAAATTGTCACTCGGAATGGCAGATTTCTGTGTGTGGTTCTATTTCCTTCTCTGGCTTAACGTCAGCTTCAGCTTTAATGTGTAGCAGCACATCTGGAATAGGCAAAGGTTTTTGTCTTTGTCTTAACTGAAGATTATTGAAGAATAGAAATCTATCTAACCAGATTTAGAACACTTTTTCAGTATAGATATAAAGAAATAGGATGCTCCATAATCTTTCCCAGTAGTTTTTCCCAGTCACGCTTTTGTGACTGGACATCTCTTTGAATTTTTGCCTCTCTTGAGTTTTTCAAGTGAGTAATCTGTCACTGCAGGTGGACTTTTCTTACTTTTCAAAAACAGTGTCATTTTCATCTCCAGAATATTTTTGCTATCTCTAGAATTAGCATTGAATGGTATTAGAGCCTGTCACATCCTATTTCTGTTCTTCCTCAAAAGGGAGGGCAACCAAGTCGGCAGAGTCAAGTGTGAGGTCCATGGAATGATGCTCTAAGTGGGAATTTTCCAGTGCAGCTGGGATGTCATTGAGCAGCTGCTGTTTCAGTTCTTGGAGGGCAGCACAGGACAGGATGCCACAACTACTCACATCTCTGGTTGAGAATATTCTGAGTATGTTTTCCCTTTTTCTTAAGTAATCATATTTCTGCAGTTCAGCTCTGTGTAAATTAAGTGTGCCATTACCTGTTAAGGTAATCCCTCCATTTTGGGTTTTTTTTTTCCTTTGAAATCCCTTCATTTGCCTCCTTCCAAAAACAAAATTTCCAGAAATTGACCCAGTGTTTTTTAGGAGAGGCTTCCAGCTGGTGTGAACCCATATGGATCTATAAAATTCTATGACAATTCCCTCTGGTTGAACATAAGCATCCTAAATGGCAACTCCGCTTATTAAAGCAAGTTAATGACATCACACTTCTGCTTCATGTTGCAAGAGTATTCAAGTCTTGTTCTGCCTTTTTAGATGCTCTTTTACTTTGTTTGCTAATGAGCAATTTGCTGGTTTATGTCTGAAGATTTTTAGCATCCCATTTACTATTCCCATTCTGTTGTGTGTGTTTTAGATTATGTGAACACACAGCACTCTCTTATTTCAGCTGAATATAAAACTGAATCACCCTGGCTGGGAAATATGGGGTTTAATTAAAGGGAAAATATTTTGCAAGTTAAAACAAGCTTTGTGAACCCTAAAGATGTTCCAGAGTTTCACAAGCACTAAACCGCATTGGGTTTGACTTGCCTTTGATCCTGAAACCTTTTTAAAGATACATCAGGGATATTTTGATGTCATTAAAGGCAGGAGGTCAGATACTACTTAGTCTGTGTGGAGGAATGAAAGATGGAAGGAACAACTCCCAGAGCTGGTGTTGTCTTTCTTAAGTTGAAGCATGACCTCATGATTTTAAGTCTGAAAAGTCAAGGAATGGCTTTGCCAACTTTTGAGGAGACTGTGAGGGTGGGCAGGCTCTGGCACAGGGTGCCCAGAGCAGCTGTGCCTGCCTCTGGATCCCTGGCAGTGCCCAAGGTCAGGCTGGACAGGGCTTGGAGCAACTTGGGGCAGTGGAAGTTGTCCCTGCCCATGGCAGGGGGATTGGAATGAGATGAGGCCCCTTCCAACCCAAATCATGACCCCATTCGGTGGTGATTTCAGTCCTTTAGAAGTGAAATGCTGCACCTCAAGTCCCCAGGGTTTGCTGCCTCGCAGCTCTGGGTGCTCCTGTGAGAAGCTCATCCAGAGCTCAGCCATTCCTGCAGCTCTCAGACCACACAATAAGGACATTGAACACCCATGCCTTGCACATCAGAGAAAGAAAATGTGCATTTCTGAAGTACGGAACTAAAAACCAACTTAAAATGAAAGCTGTTCACACAATCCAACACCATCCCTTCACCTTTGCCTGGCAGGTGAAGGTTTCCTTTCCCATGTAATGAGAACTTTTGCAGAATGGCCTCACCCTGCATGCAAACAATGGTTCCCCTTCTAAACACAGAACATCCCTCAATGCTGCTAACAGCTTCCAGGTCTGCCAAAGCCAGAGGAGCAATGGAAGTGTGAAGGAGGAAGCATGAACAATTCCCAAGAACAATTTTAATTCCTATTTTTACAATCCACTCCAAATATTTTAAGAGTTTGCATCAACAGCCCAGTGTGAACGCTTAGGAGGCCAAGTAAAGCATCAAGGAATCCTACAGGTTTCACAACTAGGAAAAGAAGAGAGAGTTTTTAAAATTACAGTAGAAGACATGTCTCAAGATAACTATGCATCATTAATAAGCCTTCCATGATGTAAATCAATTTGACCTGCATTTGTAATTGTTTGTTATTTGACTTATAGATATGTCACTCATTTTCATTCTGATCTTTGGAGTAGTGTTATCCAGAAGGATTCTGTTTTTTTTCATTTCTCCCAAAGTATACTGTAAGGATAATGCATTAAATCATAGTCCCTCACCTGGTTCATCCTATCCCTTTTATAAATGAAGCTGGCAGAAAAAATTATCACTTAAAACTCTATCTGCAAAATATGTGAGACCATGTTTCCAGACATTTCAGTGTCACATCAGTTGCTGATGTGTTTCAGCTTAGAGCAGATTTTAAATTTCCCTCATTTTGATGTTTACTCAGCTGGTAGAAGGAGAAGGGCAAGACTTTCCTGTTAGAGAGTCGGGGAAAATCCAGTTAATGTACTTTTGAAAACCTGTATCTGAAACTATCTGCAGAAGTGTCCTGCATTATTAAACTCTGATCTCTATTTGATTACTGTATGCGAGGCTTTGGCTTTTCTTCTTCAACAGTCATTAGAATTTTAAATTTCTACTTTCCTAACATTATTTTTGTGTCTTCTCTGCAGCTACAATTTTTTTACTAATGGCAACTACAGAGCAGAGCCTGCTTGTGGTGGTTGAAACCAAAGGAGTTTGTACTGACAAAGCTCATCAAACCCAGGAATATTTGGGAAGTATTTACTCTTGAGAATTTTCATGTGATAGCCTTGTTGATTTAGGTGGGTATATCAGGTTTATGTACTTTGGCTTTAATTCTCCAGGAATCTCAGCATCTTCCCACAAAATAAAAGACCTCTCCAGAGTCACAGAGGTTGTTTGATGTGCACAAAGAGGCTGAGAGTTCCCCCAGCTGACCAGCATTTCCTTCAGGACCTTCTCCTGAGCCCCAGCTCAGGAGATTGCTGGGGAGGGAGGCAGGAGCTGCCTGTGCTTCTCTGGGAGGTGACTGCTGGGTCTCAACATCTTTGATGGTGTCAGCAGAGGCCAAGAGGTGCTCAACCACCAGAAACCCCACCGAGCATGAGTGGTATTTGTACTGTCTTTCTCCCACCGCCTTAAAAAGCCAATTCCCTCCACATCAAAAGTGTCCCTGTTGAGCAATTGCTGTGTGTCAGCACTCTCCAGCCCTGAGCTGTTTGCCCAGCTCTGAAACATGGGAAACACAAGATGTCATAAAAAGAAAACAGTGTCTGCTTCCAGGCTGTTGATTTAGGAGGCAAAGCAGAGAAATAAAACAAGCATGCTCCAAAAAGCCTGAGAGTGCAATCACATGAATGAGGAGGGACAACTACATTTTCAGGTAGTGGTTCCTCTGAAATCTTTGCCTGGATCACAGGACTTCCTCTATCAGACCAGCAAGACAGACAGCAAAGACACAGCTGTTAACAAGTCTGGAAAACATATTTGTATGCCTTAAGTAGGATAACGGAGCTGAGATACCCCCAAGTAATTTCAGCTCTGCATGTGTAAGCCCTTATATTTGGGGGGAAATGCAATGATGGATGAATCCCATTTGTTCCAATCACTGTGAAAGGTCCCCTTACATTTCTGCTTCCTGCAATTGTGAAGCCTGTGATCTCCTTGCCATATTTTCTCCCAAATCCTCCATGATTAAGCATGTGATAGCAATGCTTCCTATCTTCCCCTGCTATCTCCAAATGTCATTCTTTTCCCCATGTTACTCATATCAAGAGTTTAGTCTGTTTATAGAGCTATTGATTAATGAAAGGTGAGGGTTTGACCAAGGAGGGTAATTTAGCTGGACTACAAGATGAAATTTACAGTTTTCTAAGCAACTTTTTGAAAGCTGCCAGCTCTCACATGGATCATAAGAGAAACATGGACTCCAGAATTCAAAACAACCCACCATGCTCAATGCACTGCTGCTCTTTATTGTGATAAACAAAATACTAAGGATGTTCTGAGTGGTTTAGAACAGCGAGGTCATTAGCCAAACTGAAGCAATCATTTTCTAGGCTAGCAAAAGCAGACAGATGCAAGTTATTAAATGGGGCTTGTCACAGATCTGAACTCTGCACATCTACGCAGAAAAACCAGAGAAAAGCCAGGAACATGATGAACTGACCTAAGAACATTAAAATCATGTCAGTAAATCAATTTTGGTTTCCAGTTTTCAGGCTCTCAGGAGCTCGAGGTTTAGAATGCATCAAACCAAAAAGTGGAGTGCAGGATGTCTGTGTATGTAATACAGTCAAAGGAGGAAACAGAACAAACTTTTCAACAAAAAAAAATCTTCTTAAAACCTGTTTTTCCCTTTCTTATGTATTATTTTCCTTGTATGACTAACATTTATGCCCTTTACACATGCACATGTAGATTTTATATATCAGTAAAAAAAAAAATCAGTATTAAAAGAAAAAGGTTTTATGCAGAATTCTCTATATTTAAGTAATAAAAGAACATTATAAATTCAGATGGGGGAAAATAGTCCAAAGACAGTGATTAATTTAAGGGATGCTATTTACTACAACTTTATTGTAAAGGTTGGACTCAGTGACCTTAGAGGTCTTTTCCAATCTTAAAGATTTTATGGTTCTAAAACTAAAAATCTTGGATACATTCCACTAAAGAAATGGGCCAAAATTTGTGCAGAGTAATTTTTGAGAATATTACTAAACTCATGATTAAAGTTGGGCCTTGAGCTGGAACTCCATTGCTTCCCTGAGAACACTAAATAAACAAGGAGTAAGGAATAAGGAATAAGGAATAAGGAATAGGGAATAAGTGCGAGGAGCGTGGATCCTAAGAGGTGGCATGCACTGCAGGACACACCTGAAACAGCAGTACAGCTGTGACTTTGTAGCCAGTTGGAAGAGAAAAGTTTGAGTCAGTGCAAAATTTGCTCCTGAATCAGCCTTCTTTAAGGGAACTGAAATCCCCAAGAGGGAGATTTTGGATGGAGGCAGTTTTTTGAGGAGACAGCTGCTCTCTCCCTTATTTCCTGCCCCTCAGTGGAAAGGTGGACACAACAGGAATGCAAAAAACCAGAAACCCCTGGGTCAAGATAAAGCTCACATACAAAATGTTTCTTCCTCCCTGCTTCAAGCAAGAGAATGGGAAGAATATTTAAAAAAAAAAAAACAAAACAAAACAAANAGAGATACAAACATCTCACAAGGAAAAAGCTACTGAGAAATGGGCAACACACATTGCTACCTTTTTTTTTTTTTTNTGATTCATTATGGTTTGGTAATTGAGGAAACAGTCATATTTTGAAACTTAAATGCCACAAGTAAAAACACTGAAAAGATCTTCCAAGAAGGGTGGTTTGATCTGTGGTGCATGAGCTGGATGAACTGGTGAGAACTCCAGGGGAAATGAGACTTTCTGGAATTAGGGTGTTCAGGGACCAATACAGAATTTATTCCTTAATTTGATTAAGGCATGAAACACTTAGGAATTCATTATTTGAGTGGGAGAGAAAAGTATCCTGTTTATTTAGCCTCAGTCTGACCTTCCTCATGAACTGCCAAGGGGTATCCCTTTTTCCTGTATTTATACACAAGTTTTTCCATACCAGGTGTATTTGTTTTTATTTCTGGAAAGACAGAAGAAAAAAAAATGAATACTAAAACAGAGATACAAACATCTCACAAGGAAAAAGCTACTGAGAAATGGGCAACACACATTGC
>VWZN01019079.1:522760-532962 GCA_013396955.1 Regulus satrapa
AAAAAAAAAGGGTCAAAGCCCATCCCAGGCTGCCTTTATTGTGGACCAAGTATTTATTCAGTGTAAAACCCATGCAGTGATCTCTACTCTTTTCAATTTCTCATTGTTTTCTAATAGCTTGATAATTTTAAGTGTTTCCTTCACCTTTAATGCTGTCAGGATATGAATAATGGGAGGCTACACACTGATGCAAGTAATACTTTCCAGTTATATTACTTCCAAGGAAAACAGCAACAGCAACACAAACCAGAATCCCATATACCTTAAGGAATGAGATAATCACTTAATGCAGTTAAATTAATACACCGTATTTTGAGAGACAAAGAAATATGGATGACAATTTTGACTTCTATTACAGTAAAGAAAGAGGTTGAAAAAAGAAGAAAGGTTACAATATATGTAAGAATCAAAGATTTGGTTTACAGGGTTGAGGTTTTCTTGGGTTTTTATTATAAAAAACTGATTAAATATTGTGTATGAAAGTTCTCAGCCTTGTTAAGTGTTCTCCCAGGAAGGAAATTAATTAGTAACCTGGTGCATTTACTTGTCCTGAAGGTAAGACTTAATATCCTCTTTCAGAAACTTTCTATTTCTTCCCCATGTACACAAAAATGAAAACTATTTTAATTTTTTATTTATACCACACCTATACTGGAAGAAATAGCATTCAATTCATTATTTCATTTTATTTTAGGACATCTTGAGTCCATGTGTTCATCCAGTCCCAGACAGCTGTTTAGAAATTTAACTGTCTGGCTGCTGACCAAAATAAATGGAATGCCCTTTGTGTAACATCCTTGTAAAATCTGTAGTCATGCACCAAAATCGATAAATCTTGAAGAGAAATGAAGAACTGAGCTCCAGGGTTGCAAGACATCTTAAAAAACATGTCCTCTGTTTTCACCCTTCCTCCAGCCTTAGAATTTAATATACATGTTGGCTCCAAGTAGCTGGAATATTCTCTTTAAATCCAAAGGTCACAGAGCTGTGGCTTGATAACATACCATTCTTGATTGCTGCCTGAACAAAACAAAAAATGCTGTTTGGCATAGTCAGAGGTAGAAAACCAAAATTATAGACCACAATAAAGCCTGCCTGTAATAATCTGCAGTCTTTAAGAAGAGAGAAAACATATGCTGTGATTTCAGTGTTCTCAGCTTGGCTGGGGCACACCAAGGAGCATTTCCCTTCTTTTGCTTTTCAGTCCAGTCACTTTAATAATATTTCATTATAAACCTGCAGATATAAAACCTGGAAGTTGCTCTTCAGCCTCTACAGTTGCTCCTGTGCACCTTTAGGAGGACTTTTCAGGAAGTGGATGAGATAAAAAGGAGAACCAAAATGTTCAGCCCTCCAGGGGCTGCAAATCTGTGTGAAAATCCTGAGGAACACATTTAGAAAATGAATTCAGTCAGATGAACTGTTCCAATAGGAGAGGATAACAGGACAAGGAGAATAGGAAAATGCAGGGAACCAAGGAAGTCTTCACCATTTTGTGAGCAAGGTACAACTCTTCTGAGATTAGAGCTGCTTGCAAAAAGTTTCAACCTAATCTCAAGAGGTTATCTCTGAGATCCTGAGGCACACACAGCGTGACTGACAGATATCCACCCCCACCTGTCAAGATAGGGAAGCTGTTACAGAAAAAAAAAAAATCAGTGATGGAAATGGGGAGCATTCCTTTTCCTTGTACAGCAGTCATGGTGTGGGGGATGCTGCAGCCACCGAACTCTTCCCTGCAGGAGGCTGAAATAACCTGGAAACAATACTTAGATATTTAAATCCTCATTGTCTGTCACTAAATGAGGTACCCTGATACATTTAGTCTCTGGATGCCCCATCATATCTTCTCACTCAACTGTTGTTTACTTTCACTGCAGCCCATCTGAAGCATGGAATATTTCCAGAAACCAAGTAGGAATTCCTGGTGAGCCTGGCTGAGGTGCAGAGTTGGAGATGGGAACCATGCAGGAGTTTCTGGTGTCAAGTAATGATTTAGACCCTGCTAATTAACTCCTGGTGGTATTAGGGAATTTTCTTTACTCCTCTCTGCAGTCAATAAAATAATGAGGATCTGGTTAAATAAGTCCTTAACAGCTGGCATACCACACAGCTTAGCAGATCAAGGAGATGCATTCCAGTGTCCCAAATCCTTTCTCCATGCCCATCTGATAATCTTTAAATACTGAGCAAAAGCTTGTGGGTGTCTTTGGGCACCAGTGAAGGGCTCTGAGTCATGAAGAATGATTTACTCAGTGTCCACATGAGCTGCAGTGGCTGTGTGAAACTTTAGCCAGGCTTTAGGATGCCCAGTGCAGTGATTCAAGTCCTCCCAGTAAAGCCAGATCTACACATGACTAGCTCCCCTTCCTGACACATCCACTGGATTAGGACAGGTCTCACAACTCTCTGGGATTTTATATGTTAGAGCTTTGATTCTCACACCTGTTTCAGGATCCTACCTGTAATTTGTTATGGAGTGAGAGAAATAAAGTGGGAGGGATTCTTTTTTGTGGGTGCCACATCCCTGGAAGTATTCAAGGCCAGGTTGGACAGGGCTTGGAGCACTCTAGGATAGTGGAAGTGTCTCTGCCCAGGGACTAGAACTGGATGATTTAAGGTCCCTTCCAACACAAATCATTCTGTGATTCTATGAAATTACCCTGATCAGAACCTGTACAAGAAAATGGGTTTGTGAATCACTTTAAATGCAGGGCCTGCTACCCACCTTCAACAGACTAAAATGAACAAAAATAAGTATTAAGTACTTCCTCTGCTACTTATTTCCATGCAAAACAGTTGCAAATTCTGTTTTCAATGTACTCCAAACCCAGATTAAGATCACTAAACCCAGATTTTTTAATTAATTGCGATCTGACACATGAACATATTTTATGGAAAGTTCTCCATGCAGGCAAACCCAAAAAGTTTTGAAAGGAACATTGAAATTGCTCTGCTGCCAACCTGTCCAGCCCTGTCATTGTATGCGAAGCCTGAAGCAGAGGACCCCTCCCTACCCTCTGAGAGGAGAGCAGGAGTGGGAAGGGATCTGTCCCCCTGGGAGCTCCCAGCCATCCCTGGCTCCCCTGAAGGGAAGAGAAACATCAAGTCTTGCCCAGCAACCTGACCCGGCCCCAGGGCAAAGGAGAATTTCCCTTCCCAGTGCTTGGCAGAGCAGAGTCCAACTCACGAGCAGGGAAATCTTTGCTTAATAACTTCTAGACTTCCCTGGAAAAATGGCTTTTTCTGAGCCGGGGAGTGTTTTGGGGGGCGTTATAGGGCCAGAAGATATAGGGATGAACTCATCCACCTCACTGGCCTGTGGCTTGGGACATGTTCACTGAAGTCAGGCTTGGGAAAACATTCTGAAAACATCAACCAAGAAACACAAATGTCATCTTTTCCTTCTTTGTGGACAACGTCGAAAAATTTAAAAAAAAAAAAAAAATTCATTCTTATAGCCTTTTTTTAAAATTGCAATGGTAGAGGTAGGAAGGAAAAAAAAATATTCTGACAGGGACTAAACACACATCTATAAAGCACTGCCCTGCCAAAGTGTGTTCTACTGTTGGGATGAGACAGTGGATTTCCTCCAAAATATAACTCGGTTTTGAACAATTTACTGCAGTTCCCTTCTGTGCTATTTGATTTATAGCTCAGCTACCTTTGAGAAATAGGTGGTGTTAATCTTTAGAAGGAGATTGCATCTTCTGATAGGACAGAACCTGACAAATTCCACTAGGCTGTTTGCATATTGGCAGGACTTGTAATTATTAACATTAATTCTCCAAGGAGCCGAATTCCTTATCACTGATGTTCTTCCTTTATGAGTCCCTCCCCTCCAAAAATTTAAGCTTTCAGCTTTCCAGCAATGAGCTCTGCCTTTATTGGGATTGCTCAAGCCGTGTCTTGGAAGCTCCTTCTTTGTTTTTCTTTCAATAATTTGCTAAAAGTACTGCCATGTGTAACCCTAATGTAGCAAAATATTTTAGTATATACTTAAAATTAATCCTGAAAACCTAAGAAAGAAAAATGAGAATTTGCTAAATCAGCTCTTCTGAATGAAAAGCGGAAAAGAGAAAGTACTATATCCATAGCTGGGGGGAAAAAAATTAATGTGATTTATTTGCAATGAGAAAGTGAGGATCTGTGTTAGGTTTTTTAGTTCTACTTGACTTTTCTGAAATCCAGGCAAAGAACTGTTCCAATCTGATATTTTACATCTCTGTTTCTCTTGTTAAATTATTATAAAGGAACCAGATAAAGTACAGTACCCACAGTACTTTTCTTTCTTGCAGTGATTTAGTATTTTCATAATAGAGTTTTTTTTTACTTTTCTATCTACTTTTTTATCTTTAATACTGATTAATTTTAACCCTTTGTTGAGAGAAATATCATGTGTTTCCTTATGACTGAGCAGACACGAACAGAGACACTTTCATTTAGTTGATTGTGTTTATTGTATAATATTCACTATAATCAAATCTAGGGGGCTTTTCCTACTCTATTCTCTTGATTTCTGCATAATTTTAGCCCTAACTGAAGCAGAATTTCTAACATGTGTTTTCATTTTAGGCACAGCCATCCCTCTCCCATCAGTGGTGCTTCCTGAACAAGAAACTAATGTCCAAAACAAGAAAAATAAATTAACATCTTTGAAAGACTGACACCTGGAAAATACAGATCTCCAGCCATATCTCTGGTCTGTTTATCTCCCTTTGGGTGTTTTTACCTGTGCTGAGATAGCTGTGTGCCACAACGGAAGCTTTGTGCTGATACAAAACAGCCCAGTTGGTGTGGTTGACTTGTTAATTGTGAATTCTTCTAATGAGGTAAAATGAGAGGTCTTGTTATGCTAAACTGGTATGAAATTCCCACGTCAAATACATGCTGAGCAACTCTTCTTGCAACTTTCTTAATCAAGCAGTTTTCTCTTAGTAAATGTCTCTTCCACCACAGCTACAGGTTACTTTTTAATAGAGGAATAGGACCACTGGCTTCCCAAAAGGGAAAGGCTCTTTTCCATATTGCTTTCCAGACCACTCCCTTCCCTGGGAATTAAGTGGCCTGCTTGAAACAGTAAAATAGCTCTGAGCTCATGTGAAAAAGCCATTTGAATCCTGGATGGATTTCACAAAACTTTGGTTCATCGGGTAGTAACCATATTAAACAGGCCATGACATAATAGATTCCATATTTTATAATCATCATCTGCATCTTGCCTAATTAGACAAGATGCAGTAAGGCTGAAAGGCATCAAAATGTTGATTTAATAATTGCATGGGAGTTGCTGCCATTTGATTGACCAGATGCTGTACTGGACAACAGAGTTGTTTGTCTAGATCTGTTACTTTGCAATCACAACACACTCACTTTGCTTCATTCAATGGGGGTATTTTTGATACAAGGACATGAAGTGAAATGGCTTCAAACTGAAAAAGGTGGGTTTAGAATTTTTATATTGGAATACATGGAAGTGTCCAAGACCAGGTTGGATGGGGCTTGGAGCAGCCTGGAACAGTGGAAGGTGTCCCTGTCTGTGGTCAGGGGTGTCACTGGATGATCTTCAAGGTCCTTTACAGCCCAAGTCACTCTATGATTCCATTGTTCTATTATTTTATGGCATTTCTACAACTAAACAATATGCATCCAGTTGAACTCCAACCAAAAAAATCTTTTTTCTTCCTCCCGGTTTCTTCCTCCTTTGTTCCAATGAAAACAAGTCAGGAGAAAATTACAAGGATTCCTACTAAAATAAAAGCTGAGGCTTTGCTTTTCAATCAAATTTTTAATAGATATTCAGAGCAAACTTCATGTTTTGGGTCTGAAAAAAAAAATATTTAAAAAGGTAGAAGTGGATGCATAGCACCTTCTCCCTGCTGAGAGCAAGAAGGAGATTCCTAGAATATGCTGAGGTGGAAGGAAACCTCAGGGATCATCAATTCCAACCCCTGGCCCTGTACAGACCCCAACAACTCCACCCTGTGCACTCCTGGGAATGGTGTCCAAATCTCCTGGAGCTCTGTGGAGCTGTGCCCATTCCCTGGGGAGCCTGGGCAGTGCCCAGCACCCTCTGGGGGAAGAATCTTTTCCCGAATCCAACCTGAACCTCCCCTGGCACAGCTACAGCCCTTCCCTGGGGGCTGTCCCAGAGAGCAGAGGTCAGTGCCTGCCCCTCACGGGATGATAGAGACCACAAGAAGCTCTCCTGTCAGTCTCCTCTAGGCTGAACAGGCCAAGTGCCCTCATCCACTCCTCACAATCCTTCTCCTGCACATCCTCAAGGTACTTCTTCGGACTCTTTCTACCACCTTTATATTCTCCTTTCATTTTGGGTCACCAGAACTGCCCCCAGTGCTGGAGGCGAGGCCACCCTGTGAGTTTCTGCCAGAGGAGAATCCCCAGCTGGGCCAGGGGCAAAGGGCCGGAGTGAGGGGTCAGCCCCAGGCCAGGTCACACCACCAAAAACTCCTCTGGGGAGCTCGCAGAGCAAAGCAAGGACTGCTGCTCCCTGCCCTGCCTCAGTCTGTGACCTGGCCGATCGGGGCCCAGGCAATCTGAGGATATAAAAGCTCATTCCAAGAAAAGGTGGGTGAGATGTCGGGTAATGACTGGCAGGGATCTTGGCGTGCAAATTTCCTGGTTGGGGCTAGACCACAGTTCCTACCTTCTTTACCTCCCTAGCAGGGGATTGCCGGAGTTCACCAGGCACAAAAATATATTTAAAGTCTATAAACAAAAATAGGAGTGTAAATGTTTTATTGGCGTAAATGTTTTCATATGGGCAGTTGCTAAGGAGTAACCAATTCCTTCCCCATAGTGACAGCCTCTGAAATATGATTGATTCATTTTTTTTAATCTTGTTTATCCTAGCACCCAGTGGCTTTTCCATTTTTCAGTGTAAATTGAGGCGTTGTAAATTATCTTTTAAATGTTCTTGTAGAAAAACTGTGCCAAAAAAAGCAATTTTTGCCAGAGTTAGTGCTCTTCTCCCGTGACTGAAATTCTGCGGAAAATTACAATTGCCTAAATATTTTTCTCAAAGTGACTGTGATTCTTGAGATTGAGCTCCTGGTTATCCACTGTGGTGTCTTATCCCTTTTTAGGGCACTCCTTCAAACCCATCAGCCTTTGAATCACATGTTTTATCCTCCCATTTCACAATTTCTCACCTCAGAGAGGAAAAACTAGAACAAACCAATTCCCTTTAGATCGTTACACCACAGAAAACACCAGCTTTACTTGTACTACTTATGACCACATCACTTTTTTCAGGCTTATTAAAGAGGACTGGAGACCAGCTGGGATCAGCCACATGCCTTTGAGGAAGTCCTGGGAGTTGGCATTGAAGTTCTTTTTGCAGGGTAGTGGAGAAAAAAATCCCCTGCATTCCACTGCCTTGTGGTGTATTTGATCTGTGGGCAAAACAAGGAGTCTAATTTAATTTTACAGTGTGCTGTGATATTTTTATGAAGGGTGTGATGCGTGCACTATTTGAGGTTATTGCCCTGCTCCTTGGACCGTCAGCCTGACACCTTTCACAGGCATTAAATCCTCATTTAAAATGTGGAAAGCCAACATTTAGAGGATAAGGTCCAGATATCAAACTCCTCTCAGACAAGAGCTGAGAGGAAGTAGGGCTGATCAGCTCTTTTACCAACATTACTGTGTCCCTGTCCCTTACCTTCTATTATATAAACCTTCAAAGAAAGAACGGGTTTGGAATTTTTTGTCCTAAGAATTTCATTTTTCAGGTAAGTCCTAATATAAACAAGGTAAAATACTGTCCAAAAACTGCTTATATTTCTCTTTTTTTCTGCCTGAATTCTGTTCTGCTCAGTCACCATGAACCACATTAGAGTAGGAGGAGAGTAATGAAAAGCCTCCTACAGAAAAAGCAAGTTGACAGCAGCAATCAAAATCCATTTCTGTAGGAATTCTCTAGCCGCAATTTTTCCCTCCTTTCCCTCTCTCCAAGTATCAGAGACAATGTGACTTGCTCAAGTGTCCTGGGATTTACTTTTTAGTGGTCAGTAGCATCATTTCTTTCTAAAATCATGTTCTTCTGTTTCAACCCTGAAGAAACAAAAAAAAAAAAAAAAAAAAAAAAAAAAAAAAAAAATTTTAAAAAATTTTTAAAAAAATTAAAAATTGTAAATAGCACATTCTGCTTAATGAACTGTAAAACTTTTCACACTCTTCTTTCCTTAAAACACTTCAAGTGACAGAATAATGGACCAAATCCTCCAGCATTTACCCTCCCTTCAGGCTTGAAGAAATAGGAATAAAACATCCTTGAATGAGATGCAAAAAGATAAAGCAGTTGTATGTACTCCTCACTGACTGCTTTTGGAAACTGGATGTCAAAATCAGCAGGTAAACTTATATTTTTGGGCGGAATTTCAATTTTTAAAACTCAGTATGTATGGAAAACAACTCTGCACAAACCATTTGTAGCAGTGTTGGTGTCTTTGCACTCACAGAAAAGAGATTCTTCAGCACACAGGCTCATAACATCCCCAGAAATAATTCCACCCTTAAATTAGTGGGATTTAGGGAATTGAGCCTTCTCAGAGCAGGAATGTTTTACCAGCTCCACTTGTGACACAATATCTGCAAAGATTCTGTTTGATGTAGGAGGGGAAAAAAAGCAAAATTAAAAATACAAAGGCTATTTGTGAACAACAGAAAGAGCAAACAAATAATGAAAGAATCAATAGAAATAGGGAAAATTGGATAGCTAATCAAAACATAATCAAAAAACTTAAGAGAAAAAAAAAGCTCAAGAATGTGATAGCAGACCAGAAATGCTCTTCTTTATTGCTGAATACCTTGGAATAAATATATTACTATTGAAGTTGTAACTGTGGAAAAAAAAATTGTTACTCTTTAGGAAATAGAACTTATAGTTTCTTCATATTCTATTTTTTATATATGCATAAAAATAAATAAAGGCCTAGTTAATGTTAGGAAATGTCAGGTTTGCACACTTTCTATGTATTCCTAAACATTTCAGGACAAAGTGCTAAAACATATGAAGTTGGAACAAAATCCACAGTGCTTGCTTACATTGCAAAAGGTGATTATTTCATTGTTTTCACACTCAGAAAAATGAAAATATGTTATCCTGCAAATGAGCCCCATACTCCTGCTCAGAACAATTTATACATATTGACACAGGCACACACTCTCCTATTAATACACAGGATGGATTTCACAAATATTTTTGTTCTGAATTTTCCTGGTATTTCCCATTGAAATTAATGGGAAATAATATAATATATTATAATATAATATATTATATTATATATATATATATATATATATAATAAAATATAATAATAAATTAAGCTTTTATTAAATAAGGGCAGAAATTTCTTGATTCTTCTTGGGAGAAAGAAAAAAAAAAAAAAGGAAGTTTGGCAAGAGTTAGAGGAGCCCTGACTGCTCTTAGGCAGAAGGACCTAAAAAATTGAGAGGGTGACCTCCAGCAGAACTGTAGCCCTGAGGAGGATTTTCATGTATTTCATGTATTTTTCAGGCCCAGTGATCTATTTTTGCGGTTGGAAACAAAGAAAAAAACCTCATCTTTCAACAACAATCTTTCACAAGCCTTTCACCAAGGATTTTGGGAACATGTAGCTATCTATAGGCCACAGTTCAGGCACTGTTTCTTCAGCTTTAAAATTCTCCAAATCTACCTGGGGTTTTTTATCACCTATATCTGAGATTTCAGGTGCAAAAGAGAACTGTCATCAAAATTTCAGGGAGCTCCTTAAAGCACTCTTTGAACAGCCGGGACAACATCAGCTGCTGCTTTGAATTCACCCTCATTGGCTACATTGTCTTTCTTCCTCAAATCAGTGTATAAGAATATATAAAATACATAAAGACCCGCTTAATATCTGGAATCTCTTGTTCTGCTCCTGCTCCCCCTCCTCTTCCCACAGCTCCTGTTGTTTGAACAGGATATATAAAGAATATAAAGATACCTTTGTTACCCTTTCTGGAAAAGGAACAGCTTCTTTAGTCTTACAGCTCTTTGAGAATTTACCCACTTTTGAGTTTTTATTTGGCCCTTGCAAAGGAGGCCACGGTCTTGGCAGCAGAACTAGAGAACATCAACCAAGGTATTTAAAGCTCCCTGATCCAGGCCAGTGGGTCAGAGCTCACAGCTCTCTATTTCTCAAAAAAAAAAAAAA